>CM062814.1:446993767-447147561 GCA_031772625.1 Pinus tabuliformis | reverse complement strand
AGTCAGCTAAAATAATCTAAGACATAACACGAATGAGAATATACTAGAAGTTAATTGCAAATTAGTTCGCAATAGGTTACTAGCATTAGCATGGAATTAAAAGAAAAGATTCAAAAGAAATCATACAAGAAATAGTTATGAATTAGTTCAATAATGTATAACCAATATGAAACATGCATGTACACACAATGGAAATATCAGATAGCCAATAATACCACCATGAAGAAACATGGAAATCAATGCCCAAAATTGAAGAACATTAATCATGTTGTAAACTCATGTACATGCCCAACAAACCCCATCAATACCTAGTAGTGGAATGTAAGCTGCTCACTCCATCTTCAAGACAAAACCTTAGCCTCACCACAACTCACCCTCTATCTACCAAGAGTAGAGAGATTCTAGCTCCCTAAACACAAAATAACTCTCTAATTGCTAGCCATGCTCAATTACTAAAAGTCCATTACAAATGAGGCATGAGGGTATATTTATAGAAAAGAGGTGACTATTCACCTACCATGACCTTTCACCTACCCTCATGACTCTTAGAAATTCCTCATGAATCACTAATGTCTAATGAATTTTACATGAGCAAATCAATCTTTGTATAATTGTTGACATTTCTCATTTCACAATTGTGATAAGAAATATTTACTGTTGGAAAAGTAACTAGGTTCGGTCTTCATAATTATCTTTGTACTTGTATCAAAAGTAAAAAGAAGAAAAATAATATTACTTTTCAAGCATGGCTTTCATGCTCAAATTGTTTTTCATCTAGGTAAATCACGTTCTTCATGCTCTTAGGGTTCAATGAGTCAAAAAGAGTCTTTGTCATTTGTATAAGACCCATTTGGGAAATTTATAACAAGAAAGAAAATTATTTTTGAGTCTAGAGAGAAAATTACCCCCAAGACCAAGCCAACCCTGCCAATGAAAAGTCAACCTAGGAGAGGCCTATTAAACCCCTCTGGAAGTGTATAAAAAAGAAGAGACCTTGACTCATTTGGACACCAATCACAACAAGTTCGATCTGCACCAAGATAAGAAGGAGAACAAGAGTGAAGAACAAGAAGGCAATAAGAAATACTAAGCAAAGGAAGGAGACCAAAATTTTAACTATTTTTTCTCACACGTGAGAAAATATTAGGGTTTCTATGCGAGTTGCAGGGTCGAGAATTGTAGACTGAGTTACAAACCTGAAGTTGCAGGACTGAAACTTTGACTTAAGAAAATTTTGGAGAGTTTGACCTTCGTTGACATTAATGAACTTTGACTTGTTTGGAAGAAATATTGTTGAAGGGCTGCCTTGGTAGTTGGAGGAGGTCTGAGTCTTTGGGTCTTAGAGGTCTCATTTTGATCTGATTGTAGAAGGAAAGGATTGTTCAGGTTTTCCCCAATTGTGGGGTTTTGCCCAGGCTGGGAGCCCATATCTTGTGTTATTTATGTATTTGTGATCTTCATGTTTTAGTAATTGCTTGATGAAGAAGTAAAAATAAATAATATAAAGCCAACAAATATCACAAGTAATTATCAAGTAAGGAGAATCAACATTGATCTACAATCACATTGATTTTCCAACATTTACAATATGATAAAGGAGAAGTTTTGAGGAAAATAGAGATGGCCATTGGAAACCCTATGATACTTATTGTTGATGTTGTTGAAAGTCGTAAATACTTGCATTGGCTGATGATAGGGTCACGATGTTCATTTGTTGTTGCACCCTCCACCAAGTAGATTAACCCCCTACAACTTGGTTGACATAGTACCATGGGAAATCATATGGGGATATTCCACGAAAAATAATCCCATTCATTGCATAATATATATCAACTATTTTTGTATCCCAATTTCAAGGAAATGATCATCCAACCAACTTATGATGTCGTAGGCTTTGGTTGCTAGGGTCACCAACAATCTTGAGAAAAAATACACTAAATTAGGTTGGAAGGAATATCTTTGTAACCACTATACTTTTATTGTTGCTATAACAAAGTATTTTTGTCAAGCATATCTTCTTCTGATAATTTTCGGCTTCAATGTAAAGGCCATGCTTGAATATATCTAACAAATTTCTTGCTTCAAGTTTGTTTTGATCTCCTTTAAAGAAATATGTCCTTGGGATATCTTGATGACTTTGTGTTGTCGCTACTACAAACACCCTCCAAATTTTTTCTTACTCTTAAATTTTGGAGTCTACTAAGGATCTTGCAATATGTTGTTCAATGGTCACTTCATGGTCAATTGATGTTTTGCGAAGTGTTTAAGTATTCTTCTTAGATTCTAAGTGTAAAATCCACTTGCTCACACATGCTTAGTGATTGATGAATTCATAAATGCACTTCTTTCTATGAAAGGCGTTGTGCAACTTTGGAAAGTATGGCTTGCGTAATCTTTGGGAATAGTGCTTGCGGAATGTTCAATATAGTAGACTATGCAACCTATGCCAACAATTAGTGCGTAATATCATTTGAAAGTCCCTCTGACTTTGGTTGTAATTGTACTACTATTTCGGTGAGTTTTTTCAACTATTGCTTTTACGCACTTTTTCTTTCACTAGTGTCACTTTCACTTTTACAGCTGCCGTTTTTGCTTTATTTTTCTTAATTTTTTTTTTTTTTTTTTCACTTTATTTTTTCTCTGGAATGTGTCACTTTCACTTTCTTTAGCTTTTGTAATTGTTGTTTTCTCCTTTTCTTACTTTCACAAGTGTCACCTTTAACTATTTCTACTCCTGTACGTGTCACACCTTTGCACATCACTAGAGGAGGATCTAACACACTATTTTGCATTATATGGTCCTATATATCATAAGAATATGCGCTAAACACATTCCTACAACTTAATGCACTTTCTGGTAATAGTGAACACTTCTGTCGCAACTTGTGTTCTAAGAGTCACAATGCTACGTTTCAACTGTCACACTTAGAAATATGTGTCTCTTTGCTATTGTTTCAAGGTGTGATTGCTAATTGTGAGTCCTTTGCATTCTATTGGCTTGTATTTTTTGCATTGATGTGTGTGATTTGTGTGTGTGAGTCTCGCTCGGATGACTTTTCCTCTCTTATTGCATTGGTCCCACTCTTAGCCATTTCGGGGCTCTTCTTGGTCGTCCTTCTAGGTGCAAGTTGTGAAAGAGCTAATACTCCACTAGGTGATGAGCACTACCTATCCATGAGCCTCTTTGATCAATCCTTGATTCCTTGACTTGTGCACTGATCCTTTCTCAAAGACAACTCCTATGATTTCACTTTGAGTACCTTCAAAGGATAGTCAGTTAACCCTTGTTGCTTTACTGACTCACAGCACTAAGCCTTGATTAGTTCCTCCTTGATAGTGAATTGAACACTTTTAGTTGATAACAAGGCCTTCTCCAACCCATTTCAATGATAACATACTTAATACAAAGGCTTCCTCCCCTTCATGTTGCAATGAACACCCTTAAGGAAAAGTGACTTAACCTTCCATCTACTTCCCTCAATCCACTCCACAATCTCCTAAACTAGTGAGCCTCCTACTATGTAGTGCACATTCCTAGTGGACAGTGGGTTCACCTCTAAGCCACTGTAGCCCTCACCTGTGTAGTCATAGGAGTCTGACTCTCAAGCACTGCGCATTATGCAGTTCAAGTGTCTAGTCTTGCCTTCTCTACTGACTGGAACCCCTCACTACGTCATGCCTTGTTCTGACATGCCTCCCTCTGTGCATTACACAATTCTAGTGCACAATGAGACATTCCCTCAGTCACTGTGAAGCTCACCTACATAGTCACTATATCCCTCTCCCTTGTGCACTACACACTACACAGTTTCATTCAACAACCTCATCAGCCTTGTCTCTTGCACTTTTTCACTGCGTTGGACCTTGAAGAGCCCCTCCTTATATCACATTTCACATTTCTAGTGAGCAGTGGTGTCTTCCCTTAGCCACTACTGAGATCAACTGCGTAATTCCCAACAAACCTTCCTCTCTTAGATCTTACACATGCCCATACCATCAACTTCTTCCATTAGCAGAATATGAGTAGAATAGATGAAATCCAAATTGATATTGCCTTTTCATGAGTAAAATTCATTTGTTGGTGTACCACCTCAATAGGGTAAGATGGTGCTCAAGGAAGATGTCAAGGAGAAGAAAGAAAGATCACTTGCAAAGAAGAAGAACAAATGAGAACCATCATGAATATCTAAAATAATATTAGATCATGATAGAGTGATGGAATCTCATGTTGCCTTGGAAGGTTCCAACTCTGATCTAGACCATTTGGAGGGTGAAAATGAAGAAAAAACAAAGATCTATCATGGAGAAGTAAAAGTTAAAGAAAAAAGGAGAGACACTTGGAATTTCCACATCATCATGAAGTTCCATGTCATCATTGCCAAGTTACGACTTGTACAAGTGTCATCACAATGTCATATGTGTCAATGGGTCTTGCCACATGATGTGGAGTGTAATTTTGTATTTTGAAAAAATGACAAAATGTAAATGTGTGTAAGTACAAGACTCACATGTGGAATATGAAAGGTCACATGTGGACCAAAGAGTTAATAGAAGTTCAAATGTCACCTAGGAAGTCCAAGAGTCATGAGGATAACTCAAGAGTCATAGGTGATATGAAAGGTCATTCCTCTTTCTATAAAAAAAAAACCTCATAACTCAAGAAAAAGGATTTTGGAGGCTTGGAATTTTGAGAGCTAGCCTTGGCTCCTCTAGTTTGGCATAGGAGAGAAGATCATTCCTTGGAGGAGAAAGTAGTGACTTAATGTTCCACTATTGGAGTTAGTGTCTCACCATTGTAACTATGTACTTGGATATTTCACTTAATCATCATAAGATCATTGAGCCAACACATTTTCTTGCATGTATCATGAATATTGTAATATTATTCTTTGGATGTTTTCGATATATGTTATGTTCATATGTACTAAATAAATTGAATTATTTCATTGGATTTGGTGCTCATCTTGTTGAATGTGTGTTGTATTTGCTTTAATGGTCATTGTGTCTATGTGAACTACTTCTATAGATAATTAACAAATATTTTCATGGTATTTTGTGCCTCTCTTAGGATAGTAATATTAATTTCCTCCTAGAGAATCACTCTTTACTCCCCTCTCATGAAAACCTCATTTTACATATTGCAATTAATGTTTAACAATGTCAACTTACTTGTTTGTTTCAAAGGTTATGTGTATCATATGTTATGTTACCCATTTAAGCCAAGGCAAACCTTTGAGTTATGGTGGCCAGACCGATACTTTGGATGGGGATCCTACTCCAAACGATGTAAGGTCTAGTTGGGACTGTTAGCTCTGCTACATAATTTTGATATGTTGAGGATTCGAAATAAGCTTGGTCCTTGGTTATGTTCAAAGGAGGCCTATACTATTCATTTTCACCTTCTCCCTTTACCTCTCTAACCCTCCCTTCAGCTTCGTTTCCTGTGCTTTTTGGTTAAAAAACCATATAAAAGGCCCTGGCTTTTAAGCCCCAAGAGCTAAAGCCCATACCCCATTAACCCGTGCCCATATGACTCCACGCCTCCATAAAATCCCCACCTATAACCTCCGTCGTCGATCACCGTACCCAATCCAACGGCTCCCCATCACATCCGATGGAAAACCTGCACGATTGTTTCCCCGCCGTCTGATCATCTCTGCCACGATCGGACGACGTTCGTTCTCCCCGTGCCTGCAAATCGACGGGACGATAATGCTCGATGGAGGGTTGTTTTCCCCTCTCCCTCACCGCCACACGTCACACTTTGAATGGGATCACACTCCCTTGTCCTTTTACCGCCCGATGATCAACATCAGTGCGATCAAAACGCTTACCGCTCAAACCCATATTCCCGCCCGTTAACATCCGCATGTTTCCGTCGCTCGACGACCGTTGGATCTGCCCGCTGGAGATCCAATGGCCCACGATCACCCCACTCCTGCCTCCTCCGATATCCCCGTTGACTCATCCCCACCGTCTATCCTCCCGATCCAACAACCAGTCTAGCTCCTCCGTCCTGCTCGTACACTCGCAATGCAATCCACGTCCCCTGATCATTCCGTGCACCCGGAGGACAAAGACAACCGTCTCACCAGTACCAGCTGCATTTGTTCCTCAACAACCACATTCAATAGACAATATGGCCGAGAAGGAAAAGAACAGAGCTCGAGCAGATAACTACATTTAACAGTCATGGAGCTTCATCCTATACGGCACTCCAACTGCCCGAGAGGACAACAAAGCACAGGAAAAATATCAGATTCATCCACTACAGCAAGCAAATGCACTCAGAAGCTCTATCAAGCAACTAAATGTGGTTGGTGGTCAATTATGGCCCCTCCATATTAGAATGGCCAAGTGCCTTTGTATTTAAACTCTATATATACCCAGAAACAAGATGTAATCAGGGTTGATGGTTGATGTTTTGATGTAAGGTTAAAATTTTGGAGACTATAACTATTTTGATACTTGCAGCGTCTCGTCTTCATTTTCAGCTAATACAAGCTTCTTTTTCTGTTAATTGCTCACTTTCCATTCTTCTTCTGTTCCAAGCTATGCCTGATATGCTATATTTATGATCTCTTGATGTTTAACATTAGAGAAGTTGTCATCCTATCTCTGTGTTAAAGTCTTGTAATGTATCAGTGAATGAGTTATTCAGGTTTCTTTTTAGCTAGTGCCAGAGAGCTGTCATCCTGTCTGTGTATTAGGGAATTAGATTTGTAGACTTCTTTACTGGTTGCAGCCGGCCATCACATGGTCTTGGGCATCTGCTGGTGTGGTCAATATTCTCCATATTCACCCAACCCTTAAACTATGAGTAATTGGTGGTCTAAAGCCTTGTAGTCTGGGGTGTTCACGCATGTCTGGAGTTAAGCAAAGTAGAAGTGGTTATCTGGCTTGAACAAGCATAATTCCCTCCATTCATCCATTTGCAACAATAAGTTGAACTTGTATGTTCCCGAGCATCTCCGAGCTACAACCTAGGAGAGTTTCTTGGGGTGATAACGGGGACTTCATACTGGGGAGACCCCCTTAGTTGATGATTTCCAGCACCGTCAACATTTAGCACTAGAAGAAGGGCTTGACAACAAGCTGAGCCCATTGAGTTTGTTTTGAATCTCTCATCTTGAATGGATCATCCCAAAATCATAATCCTAGGATTTTTTTTCTAATAGATCTAATCCTAAAATCCCTGTGGAATTAATTGATGACTTGTATCAATTGAAGTTTGATGGCGAGGATGAAACATACATAGCTGTCAAACATATATCTCTATTTCTCAAAATTTTGTGAATATCATGAAATTAATTGTGAAGAGGCTACTTGTAAATTATTCACCCTTACCCTTGAATGTCAAGTTAAGAAACAATGTCAAACTTTACCAATTGCTTCTATTCATTCATTTGAACAACTCTTTGTGGAGCTTCATCAAGCCTTTGACAAGTATGATTATCAGGTTGTTTGTAAAAAGATTGATTTGCTTAGAATGAAATATAATGAATCTCTAGAGGATTTTCTTTATCAATTTCTTCACCTTTGTTATGAATTTATCGAGGGAGTGGTTGACTCATATTTCAGCAAAGGAAAAATTTAGAGTTTGATTATACTCATCTTGAAATCCTATGAATATGAACCCATGGATGATTATACTCTTCCAACTTATGTTGATCATGATTCATTCCAAATCTGTGAGGAGGAACCTACTATTCCTTTTGTTCCTTGTCCTTCTCTGTTCTCAGTACCAATCTGGGTTCCCCCTTGCGATGATGTTGAATTTGGGAAAACTGAAAAATCAGATTGTTGATATGTCTTTTCCACCTTCATTTTCTCTCCATGATCTAGATCCTATTGAGTAGAAATTGGAATGGTTCAGTAACTACATGGAGCTTAAGGTGAAGGATGATCCTTTGGATTTTCAAAGTCACATTAATATGCACAATTTAAATCTTGAATCTGATTTGATTGAAAGTATTATTTCCTTAGGGGATACCCTTCAACCTCTACCATCCATCTCTCTTGATTCCTTGTTCCTTAGTCTACTTGATCAACCTACTTAAAATTTTGATGATGTTCAACCCATTGCACCAAGTAGTGATCATATACATGGAAATTATATTTCACAGGTTGAAGATCAAGGTGTTGAAGATATGTCCTATCTTTCTTCTCTCTTTCAAGATGATAATCTCACATTTCTGGCTGAACAATGATATTGTAATCTTGATGACCTTTCAAATGATTCTAGATCCTTCATTAAAGTTGAGACTTTGGACCACCATCACCTTGACATCCATATTTCAACTAGTACATGTGGTGATGAGTGCCCAAGTAAATGGGATGATACATTTTCTTCTTTAGAGGACTTTGATTTTCAAGATATTGATCCAGAATTTGTTTCTCATAGTTTACGATCTTTATTTATGGGTTGGGATGCTCTTTCAATTCAAAATTTATCCTAATATTCCTTTGATCCATACATATTTAAAGGCCCTATGGCCTAGGCTGGGGCCTAGCCTTTGCACCGTCACAAAACCTCCACTAAGCCTTCCATTGTAATGACACTGGTCATATGTCAGTGTCACGACCGTGGGCTAGTCCCATTCTTCCACCCCCACACCTTTTAAATTCTGGCGCGTGGTTGGTATGTGGTTCGGTGCTGTGGGTGCTAGAACATTATGCCAGGGCTAATCCTGAGCCCTCGACTCCACTTTGCCTGCGGTTCTGTAGGTGGTGAGGTGACTGGGGGCCAAGGATTAGCCTCGACCTCATCCCCCAACAACAAAACACATACCATTTAAATATAAATGTGCCACTAGGTATAACTAGGAACACCCACAACATGATTGGTAAAGTGCTTCAATACTAGTTATGTAGTCTCGAGTTCGAATCCCTGTGACGGAAGTTCGACTATAACAAAAATTTTGACCTCTGTTGCGGTTCCACGTGGTAGCCCATGACTGAGCCACGTGGCACCACTTCATTGGTCAACATAAACCATAGTACGAACCAATAAAGTTCGACCATCAACCAATGATCTGTAACTTGTCAAGTGTTAGCCTGTCATTGGGCCGTACCTTACATAGTCACCCTGCTGACTCAGCAATATGGAATCCCAGTTAGCTGCCCTGGTCAAATTTTAACTCTTTCGCCAAACGGCCAACACACGATAACTTGAGCATACAATGTTGGATTGAGGTGAAACAAACATCGTTGGATTCAAAACGATGAGCACTTCAATTTTGCGTTGGTTTCAAGAATTTCTGGGCACTTTCTTTTTTGAGCTTAAAATCAATCCCCTGATCACACCTCCCCACTAGGAACTTTTGGACTCCAAAATTTTTCTTCTCTAGTCAATATAAAGAGGTTGAAACTAAAAAAACCCAAAACTCAATCCAAAAATGCAAAATTTTAAATTGGTTCCCTTCAAATGCCAATCAATTTACTTCACCTATCTTCTTCATGAAGACCTGCTGTCCTAGAAAGAATTGAGCCAACATTCTTATCCCTGTTGTAGGAAAAAAATACTGATGAGTGGAATATGAACATTCTCTTTAATCTCATCTTTAAATGTCTAAAAAAAACTTCATCTTGAAGTTAAACTGTTGAAGACAAACTTGACTCCATCTTGGAATTCAGAAGAAAAATAAACTTGCTTTAATGTCCTCAAGCTGAGCTTGTACATAAAAAGTATACTGCTGCAAAATTTTCCATGATATGATTGACCTTTCCTACAATACATAGTCATCCTATACAATATTGAAAACAAATATTCTATTCACACAAGTTTCAAATAAAATACTTGTATTAGTGAACATATGACAACTTGTAGACAACTTTGAATGACAATCTTATACATTCATAAAAGTCCTTAAACATGTGGACTATAACGAGCCAAGACATACATCAATGAAAAACATCTACTTATTGAACCTAGTGACAATGATTGTTCAATTTACAAAATTACCTAAATAGGTAATGACAACAAGTAATTACAAAATTTTACAAAACAACTTTACAATAAGTCTACCCAAACTTTTCCTCTCTTAGGCTTATGGGTTCTCTTCTTGCATCCTCTTTGTCTTGAAGGTTTCTTAGGATTGTTGTGAGTCCTCTTTGCCACCTCTTGTTTCCCTTGCATTATGTAGCATAATATCTTTACCTTTCTTTGAATGAAGCTCTGGATGTAACTTCCAACATCGTTCAGTGTCATGTCCATGCACCTTGCAATGAGTACAAAAGAACTTCCTCTTGTTTGCTGACATAGAAGTTCTCTCATGAGAAGAAAATTCATTATGCTTGATGCCTAAAATTTGGTTCATTATTTTAACCATTATCATACGTTGCTCACATACAACCATGCAATGGTCAAGTGCATCACAAAATGTACAAGGGTATTTATTCCATAAGTATTCAAAATTTCCATGCATTGGAAAACACTCTTGAGAGTTATACCTATCTCTAGAGCTACAACTTTGATGGGTAGAGTGGACGATGCCATGCAAGGTCCCTTCAAGAATTCATCCTGCTTGGGAGATGAATGAACATTGTCACAGGGTGGTGACATCTCATCCTCAGATCGTTGATGTGCCTCAAGCTATTTGGAGCATTCTCCAAATTCTCTTCGATCATATCCCAATCCCATATACTTCGGTCTCTCTTAAACCATAATTTGATTGGTAATACCTTGGCCATTTATACCGAGGCCTCCACCTTCATATCCCATCTTGGAAAACTACTTCATACCTATTCCTTTGGTACGTTGTTCAAATGCTACAAAAGAAGTGTTATGCACATAAATGGAAGGAGTGGTACTTGAGATGCTAATTACCTCCTTGAATTTGTCATTCATCTTTTCAGCATTTGATGATGATGATAATAGCAAACTTGTAGATGATTCTAGCCACCCACTCTTATCCACTGACATATGGTGTGTTTCTTGAAGATGTTTGCAAAATTCACATGCAACATCTTCCACATATGGTCCAAAACCACAATTTGAACCATTACCACATTCTAGCTTCATTTTGGAGGTTTCTCTTGCTGGTACAGGAGTAGAACTTTCTGCAACTTTCTCATCAAGCACTTGTTGCAATACAAAGCACATGTGCCTCTTCTGCTATCTCTAACATCCTTCTCAATTCTATGTTCTCCATCTGAAGAGCCAAATTCTGCTCCTCCAGCTGTTGGAGCTCTTTGCTACCCATTCTTGCGACTTGGTCAAATAGTGCTCTCATACCAAACTGATATGAAATTGGATTCAGGTGATTTCTTCCTCTTTTCCAAAATAAAATAAAACAAAAATTAGGACCATGTCGATGCTTTGCAAGGTTAAAATGGGCCTTGAAACAATAGGTTTATCCAATGTAACTTCTAGTCATGAATTAGTCTTCATATGTAAATTAACATAATGAACATAACATCACATAATCCATGCAGGAATAATGAAGAGCATAACAAAAGGTTTGTTGACAGAGTTCACCCCTCCTTGGCTACATCTCCGAGCTTGTCAACATGACTAGACCACTCATATATTCAGTATCAAATGAAGTACATAAACATTTGTTGTAGGTAAACATGTGGCTATTACCCATACAAGCTAATGTTTACCTACAAAGAACTCTCACAAACAATAGAAACATAAAGCATCTCCTACAAAGATGACATACTCCAACTAAAATGAGCTAAAAAGAGCATGTGAACACTTCAATTCCACATTGAAGCACATAAACAAAACTTCATGTTGAGAGAAGTTAAACTTGAGCTGAAACCTACAAGTTACAACTACTGCAGTGGACTTCTGAAGGTGAGAAGACCCCTACAAGGTCTTCTCCATGCCCAAATACCTTCAAGAACAGCTTCCAAACCTTGACTGATCCATTCACCTTTAGTATCAAACTTGCAAAACGAATTTGTTGATGTGCTCAAATAAGAAATTAGAGGTTACCAATGGATTCAAAACATCAAAATCCCCTAAGTGGACTCTTTGTGAGTTGAATTTAGCAAAATAATCCAAAAGCTATGAGTTCCCAAGCTCTCCCATGAACTTGACTATTAATCATCCTACAAATTCAACCTTTTGTCTAATGGTCCTACAAATTTGCCCTGAAATTTTCTAATTGAGCGATAAATTCGACCTCCATCAGTGCATTATGTTGGATGATTAAATGCCCAATGATGCCATAAGTCCGAAAATTATGGCCATATGGACCACATAGGGCCGAGGGCTGGGACTTAATGCTCTCCCCCGCTAGTTAAGCCATTAAGTATCAACATGTGGTCATTTGGTGCCCCACGGGGCTGAGGGCTAGGACAAAAACCCACCCTAACCATCAGAGCCCTTAAGTGTTGGCATGTGGCCACGTTAAAGGCCATATGGCCTGGGCTAGGGTCTAGGCTTTGTGCCCGTCACAAAATCTCTACAGAGCCCTTCACTGCAATGGCCTAGTCATATGTGGGTGCCACAATAGTGGGCTAGTCCCATTATTCCGCCCCTGCAATTGTTAAATGTTGGCGCATGGTTGGCATGTGGTCCGGTGTTGTGGGTGCCAGAACCTTGGGCTGGGGCTAAGCCTGAGCCCTCAGTTCCACTCGTCCTATAGTTCTATGGGTGGTGAGGTGACTGGGGACTAGGGCTAGGGCTTAGCCCTGACCCCATCCCCCAACAACAAAACACATACTATTTAAATATAAATGCGCCACTAGGTATAACAAGGAACACCGACAACACGATTGATAAAGTGCTACAATACTAGTTCTGTAGTCTCAAGTTCGAATCCCTCCGATGGTAGTTTGACCATAGATTTTTTTTTACCTTTGTTGGGGTGCCTCGTGGCAGCCCATGGCTGGGCCACGTGGCACCCCTTCATTGGTCCACATAAACCACAGTTCAAACAAATCAAATTTGACCATCAACCAACGATCTGGAACCTGCCAAGTGTCAGCCTACCATTGGGCCGTACCTTGCATAGTCAACCTGCTGACTGAACAATACAGAATTCCAGTGAGCTACCTAGTTAACTTCCCTACTCAAATTTTAGTTGTTTTGTCGAATGTTCAACACATGATAACTTGAGCGCATGGTGTCAGATTGAGGTTAAATGAATATCGTTGGATTAAGAATGAAAAACACTTCAATTTGGCACTAGTTTCAAGAATTTTTGGGCATTTTCATTTTTGAGCTTAAAATTGATCACCTGATCAAGGTTTGTGCCTTGTGATTTGATTAAAACTTCATGAGTAGTTTCAAATCTACACCATAATTTATACATGTTATCAGAATAGGATTCACATCAGAACAAGAATTTCAAAGTTGTTTCTTAGGAGGATCGAATTTGAAGTTCAATGTAGAAGGATCTATTCAAAGCTGAGAAGATGACCTTCAACAAGTTGAGGCTAGAGTATGCCTCGGAAGGCACCTCTAATTTCATCGCATGGAGGCAGTATTGGATGAAAATAACTTGCTAGAATACATCAAGACAAATGTTGCAAAACCACAAGCATATGATGTACAAAAACTTACTTAGTGGATGAAAGATGTAACAAAGGCGAGGAGAATAATATTGGAGAGAGTATGGGATCACATTTTCTCAAATCTCCACGGAAAATAAACTTCATTCAAAATGTGGAAAGAACTGACAGAATTGTTCGAGAATAGTAGTGACAACATGAAGCTGGCACTTAAGGATAAACTAAGTATCAAGACGTAGAAGAAAGACACTATTTCACAATATCTGAGTAGGTTCACACAATGTCATGATGAACTTGGTGGGTTGTTGTTAATGTTGTAGAAGGGGACTTGGTAAGCCTAACCCTTCTAGGCTTTCCCAAGAGCTGGCATAACTATCAAGATTCAGTGAATGAGCGGGAGAAACTACCAAATTGGGAATGCTTATGGCACTATTTGGTACAAGAGGAAATAAGGCAGAATACTAGAGATGGGACTTCATCCAAGGGCGAGGATGAACAAAAATTTGCATTAGTTGGAAAGGGAAAGAAGGGAAAAGGAAGAAATCTAAATCCAAACTAGAGTCTAGCCAAGGGGGCTAGAAGAATGATTCAAAAATTAAATTCTTCCATTTTCATGAATTTAGGCACTATGCCATGTGTCCTTGCAAAAAGGAAAGCAATAAGACCTTAAGGGGAGCAACAGGGCAAGCCTTGGCTTCACGGTTCAAGCTTGACTTTACCCTTATTGCATGCATGGTCAACATAATGATGCAGAGTGTGTGGTACTTGGACTTAGGTGCATCGTTCCACATGACAGGGTGTAGAGATTTTTTCAGTGATCTAGAGGAGAGAGACCTACAAATGCACATTGAGATGGGGGATGATGGAAGGTACAACACGACCAGGTTGGTACTATCACATTTTAGAGGGAGTCAAGCTCCCCTCTCAGGCTCAAGGATGTCATGTTCGTTCCGAGCCTAAAGAAAAATATCATCTTTGTTGCAGTTTTGGAAGTCTGTGGTTATGATGTTATCTTCAGAAAAGGAAATAGATTCCTAAGACACAACCATGGGACAGGTGAAGCATATCAGGGTTTGTGTGAAGAACCTGTATAAGCTAGATGTGGAAGACTATGATGCATTAGGCACAAAGGCAGAGAATGTGCAAAGATGTGATGTCGGTGAAATTTGGCATAAAAGACTTGGCCATTTTCATCATGGCACACTAAATATTATGCAACAAATAACCACAGGTCTCCAAAAAGGAGCACTTGAGTAGCAGTATGTATGTAAAGGGTGTGCCTTGGGGAAGTACACAAAATCCACCTTCCACGATCGGGACAACAAAGCACATGAAATCCTTGAAAGGATCCATTTTGATGTCCACAGACCTTACTCGACAACCTCCACTGCCAAAGACAAATATTTTTTCATTTTTATTGATGAATTCTCAAGGAAGTGTTGGATCTTATTCATGCAGAAGAAAGATGAGACATTCTCCAAGTTCATACAATTCAAGGCACTGGTTGAGAAATAAATTGACAATAAGGTGAAGGTTCTAAAGAGTGATAATGGAGGTGAGTACATGTTGAATGAATTTAAATTTTTTTATGCAAAAGAAGATATTTGACAAGAGTTGATAGCACCCCACAACCCATAGCAGAATGGGGTGGCTGAGAGAAAGAACACTAGCATTGTGGGAGCAGAGAGGACAATGTTGCATGACCAAGGACTATCTCTACATTTGTGGGATGATGTGTAAAACACAATAGACTATTTATAGAACCATAGTCCTCATCAGATTCTGGGCATGATTACATTGGAGGAGGCTCTCTCAGGGAGGAATTTGGATGTGTTGCACTTTTGGATTTTTGGAGCCTCTATTTACTGCCATGTCTCCAAAAAATCAAGGAAGAAGCTTGAGTAGTCAACATAATTGGGGGCATTTGTGGGTTACACAAAAACTCCCGACAACTACGTGTGTACTTTCCATCCCTCAGAATGATAGTTGTGTGAAGGGATGTAAAGTTTGATGAGGAGAAAGCGATGTGGTGCTCTCTTGAGAGGGAGATTTAGATCCCACCAGAAGAGGAGCTTTTAGATCCAAAGGAGGAGCCTCAAGAAGTTTTGGAGTAGCCACAAATTGAGGAGAAGAGAGTGGAGACAACCACTCAAGTAGAACCATTCATAGAAGGAAATAAAAGAAGTAGGGAAGTTGGGGGACTTGTGCAGGATGTAAGGGAGAATGTGGGTGATACTTCAAATCATCACACTAAAGAAGGTCACTTGATCAGTAAACTGGATACATGGATCTAATGACCCAGATTGTAGAGACTGAGCCATCTTGTTTTGAGTAAGTAGTAGCGAAACCTGTATCGGTTGATGCAATGGTGGAGGAATACAAATCCATTGTAAATATCAATGTTTGGGAAGTGGTCTGAAGACCATAAGATAAATCAGTTATGGGTTCGAGATGGCCTTCAAGGTGAAGCAGGCAGCTGACGCAAATTTAGAGAAGTATAAGGCCAGATTTGTGGCCAAGGGGTACTCTCATGGTAAGGGAATTGACTATGAGGAGACATTTGCTCATGTAGTACGGTACTCATCCATTAGATAAATAATTGCACTGGTTGTGTAGATGGGGTGTAAGATCCACCAGGTGGATGTAAAACAACATTCCTCAATGGAGCTATTGAGGAGGAGGTGTACATCAAGCAACCAGAAGGTTTTGAGACATTTGATGAAGAGTCTCATGTGTGAAGACTCAAGCAAGTGTTGTACAGTCTCAAAGAAACACCCTGTTCTTGGTACACCAGGATCGATAACTATCTCACCAGTTTGGGCTTCACCAAAAGTGAAGCAGATGTAAAGCTCTATCATATCTTGGTAGAAGGTAAATTTCTCATTATTTTCCTATATGTTGATGATTTAATTTTAATTGGTGATGAAAAGCTGATTAGATCTTGTAAGGAGGACCTTGTAAGGGAGTTTGAAATGAAAGACACGGGTCCCATGAACTACTTCCTCAGGTTGGAAATATGGCAAGGAAATGGGGAACTATTTTTGTCTCAATGTAGGTATTCAAATGAGATACCACAGATATTTTGCATGGAGAGTTTTAAACCCATGGAGACACCTCTAGTGACCAACTAGAGGAAGGAGGATGCCACTTCAGGTGAGTAAGTGGATGCTACTATTTATTGAAAGCTAGTGGGTTCACTCATGTATCTTGTGAACACATGACCATATATGTGCTATGCAGTCAACCAACTGAGCCAATCTATGGTTAGGCCAACCAAATTATTTTGGAAGGAAATTATGCATGTTTTATAGTTCCTCAGAGGCACTACCCATTTTGGACTATGGTATAGACGAACATAGGGAGTGAAGCTGCGTGGCTTCACAGATGCATATTGGGTGGGGAGTTCATCAGACTAAAAGAGTACATCAGGTGGAATTTTCAGTGTTGGATCCACAATGATTTCCTGGTACAACAGGAAGCAAAGATCTGTGGTGCTCATCTCAAGAGAAGAAAAATACATGGCTACAAGTCAAGCAACATGTGAGGCGAAGTGGATGAGAAAGATACTTGTTGGACTGTTTGGTTAGATGATGGATCCAACTGTGATCTACTATGATAATTAGAGTTGCATCAAGATATCTGAGAATCCTTTATTTCACGATCAATCCAAGCATATAGGTATCCATTATCACCATTTATGAGATTGTGTGCAGAGGCGAATAATGTTGCTACACTACATTCTGATGGAGGAACAAGATGTTGACATTTTGACAAAGGACTTGTTAATATGGAAGTTCGAGTTCCACATGTGTAGGATAGGGGTGGTTGATAATACCTTTCGTACTGAGAGGGAGTGTTGAAAAAATGCAACAAGTAATTCTCAATTTTATCTTAGCTTGATTAAATTGAGAAAATTTGAATTTTTACATCATCAGACAACTTAGATGCAGTTAACTTGTGTGACATGGCTTGTGTCACCTAATTTACTTAGTAAATTCGAGTTGGAGGAGTTATAGTTCAGTTAAGCATGTGTGATTGCTAATTTGTAACAATCAAAGTCAGTTATCTCAAGTTGTTTTCAGTTAAACTAGTTCCAACTGTTGGAGGAAATAGTGGAAGGTTAGTTGTGCAGTGGGACTTTAGTCAAACTCAATCGTAATCTAGTTAATTAATCAATCAAGCAAAAATAACTAGTGCATGCAGAGAATTCCAGTCACCTAGTTGAGGTGGAGATTCCAAGGAAGTGTAACATCAGTTGTAGACTATTTCGTAGTGTTCATGTGTTGCATGCAGCCCGAGGAATTGCACAATCCATTTTGGAGAAATCCTAAATAATAGGGGAGTGACTTATCAAGGAATTACGCAAGGAAATAGGGGCTCAAGCAAAGGCACAAATTGACTAATTTTGGGTCAGAGCTTCTCCATGAGAAGAGAGATAGGTTATTCACTTGCAGGTTGAGCTCAGTTGAGCAAAGCAACTGTGATACATCTCTATTCACCAGATTAATGCAAGCAGACAATGGGGTTTTTAGCAGTTTTCTTTCCCTGGAAAAAATAGTGTGTGCATGTGTGTTATTTCTTATTGCATATCTGAAATTTTTGTTCTAGATTGTGAATTAACTTCCACAAAGAAGTAGAGTAAGTTTGTGTCTTGTAATTTTGATATCAGCAGTTGCAAATCTACACCATAATTTCTACAACACCGAGGAATGTGATTAAATCTGAATATTAAAATTTTGGTATACTTATTATCCTTATCCCCTATCAAAACAATTGAGGTATGACTAGTCTTGTGAACGTGTTTGAAGCTGAGAAAGGAAAGAATAAACTATATCTTTAGCTAGGATATGTGGCAATGTTGGTGTAATCTATATGGCATATCAATACTTCCTGAATGAATAAGACCTTTCCCGTAAGGGTGAAACCTAAACAAAGAAGATGTAGTTCTACTAGTGTGTCGCTACAAAAAACACCCTCCAAATTTTTGCTTATTCTTGAATTTTGGAGCCTAATAAGGATCTTGCGATCTATTGTTCAATGGTCACTTCATGGTCAGTTTATTTTTTGCAAAGCGTTTAAGTTTTCTTCTCATATTCTATGTGTCAAAGCTACTTTCTCACACATGATCAAGCCTTGATGAATTCATAAATGCACTTCTTTCTACGAAAGGTATTGCACAACTCTGGAAAGTAAGGCTTGCAAAATCTTTAGGAATAGTGCTTATGCAATGCTTAGTACAATAAACTACACAATATATGTTGACAGTCAATGCACAATATCATTTGAGAGTCCCTCTCACTTTGGTTGCAATTGTACTGCTATTTCAGTGAGTTTTCTCATCTATTGCTTTTGTGCACCTTTGCTTTCACAAGTGTCACTTTCACTTTCGTGACTATCATTTTTGCTTGATTTTTCTTTAAAAAGTGTTGTTTTCACTTCATCTTTTCTCTGGCATGTGTCAATTTCACTTTCTTTAGCTTTTTCATGTGTCATTTTCACCTTTTCTTACCGTCACAAGTGTTGCCTTTAACTATTTCCACTCCTGTATGTGTCATACTTTCATGCATCGCTAATGGAAACTATAGTGAACTCTTATACATTAGATGATCCTATATATCATGAGAATATGCACTAGGCACATTCCTACAACTTAGTGCACTTTCTGTTCACAACGACACTTTTGTCGCAACTTGTGTTCTAAGTGTCGCAATGCTACATTTCAACTGTCGCACTTAGAAATAAGTGTCGCTTTGTTGTTGTTTCAAGGTGTAATTTATGATTGTGAGTCATGTGAATTCCCATGGATTGTGTTATTTTCATTCATGTGTGTGAGTCTTGTTCGAATGACTTTTCCTCTCTTACTCCATTGGTCCCGCACTTAGCCATTTTGGAGCTCTTCTGGGTCCTCTTGCTAGGTGCAAGTTATTAAAGCACTAATCCTCCATCAGGTGATGAGAATTACATATCCATGAGCCTCATTTATGAATCCTTAATTCCCTAAATTTTGCATTGTTCCTTTCTCAGAGACAAATCCTATGATTGCACATTGAGTACCTTCAAAGTATAGTCACTGAACCCTTATTACTTGTACTAAATCACAACACTAAGCCTTGATCAATACTGCCTTGTATAGCACATGGAACACTTATCATTGATAGAAATTCCTTCTCAATCTACTTACACTAATACAATGTGTAATAAAAAGGCTTCCTCCCCTTCATGTTGCAATGAATACCCTCAAGGGAAAGTGACTTAACCTTCCAGCTGCTTCCCTCAACCCACTGCACAATATCCTCAACTAGTGAACCTCCTATTGTGCAATGCACATTCCTAGTGGAAAATGGGTTCAACTCTAAGCCACTTCATCCATCACCTTCCCAGTCATAAGATTATGCCCCTCAAGCACTACGCATTGTGCAGTTCTAACGTATAGTCTTTCCTTCTTTGCTGACTAGAAACCCTCACTGTGCCATGCCTAGTTCTTCCATACCTCCCTCTCCACATTGCATAGTTCTAGTGCACAGTGAGACCTTCCCTAAGTCACTATATAGCTCACCTATCTAGTCGTTATCTCCCTCTCCCTTGAGCACTACGTATTTTTAGTCAACAATCTCATCAACCTTGTCTCTTGCACTTTCTCACTGCGTTGGACCCTGAAGATCCCATCCTTTAGCACTCTGCACATTTCCAATGAGAAATTATGTATTTCATCATCCACTGCTGAGCTAAATTGTGCAATTCCCAGTAAGACTTTCTTTCTCAGCTGTTACATAAGCCCATCACCATCATCTTCTTCCATGAGCAGAGTAAGTGTAGAATAAATCATTTTTGGACTAACCTTGCCTTGCCATGAGAGAATTTCACTCGCAGGTATACCACCTCAACAGGGTAAGATAGTGCTCAAGGAAGATTTCAAGGAGAATAAACAAAGAGAACTTGCAAAGAAGAATAACAACGAAGAACCATCATGAATATCCAAATAAATCTTGGCTCATGATAGAGTGCATCTCGTGTTTCCTTGGAAGGTTCCAACTCTCATCCAGACCCTTTGGAGGGTGAAAATGAAGAAAAAACAAATATCTATCATGGAGAAGTCAAATTCAAAGCAACAAGGAGAGAATCTTGGCATTTCCACATCATCATGAAGTTCCATGTCATCAATGCCAAGTTATGGCTTGTACAAGTGTCATCACAATGTCATATGTGTCAATGGGTCTTGCCACATCATGTGGAGGGTAATTATGTATTTAAAAAAAATGACAAAATGTAAATGTGTGGAAGTCCTTGAGTCATATGTGGCATATAAAAGGTCACATGTGGACCAAAGAGTCAATAGAAGTTCAAAGGTCACTTAGGAAGCCCAAGAGTCATGAGGATAACTCAAGAGTCACATGGGATATGAAAAATCATTCCTCTTACTATAAAAGAAACCTCATAAATCAAGCAAATGGATTTTGGAGGCCTAGAATTTTGAGAGCTAGCCTTGGCTCCTCTAGATTGGCATAAGAGAGAAGATCATTCCTTGTAGGAGAAAGTAGTAACTTAATGGTCCACTATCGAAGCTAGTTTCCCACCATTGTAGCTTTTCACTTGGATCTTTCGCTCAATCATTAGAAGCCCATTTAGCTACCACATTTTAATGCATGTATCATGAATATTTCAAGACTATTCTTTGGATGTTTGCGGTATATGTTATGTTCATATGCACTAAAGAACTTGAACTATTTCATTGGCTTTGGTGCTCATCTTGTAGAATGTGTTTGTTATTCGCTTTAATGGTTGTTGTGTCTATCTGAACTACTTCTCTAGATAATTAACAAATATTTTCTTTCTCTTGTATGCCTCTCTTAACATAGTACTATTAATTTCCTTCTAGAGGCTCACTCTTTACTCCCCTCTCATGAAAGCCTCCTTTTACACATTGCAATTGGTGTTTCATAGTGTCAAGTTACTTGTTTATTTCAAAGATTATGTGTATCATCTCTTTTGCTAACCATTGAAGCCAAGGAAAACCTTTGAGTTATGGTGGTTGGGCCAATAATCCAAATGGGCATCCTACTCCAAATAGTGTGAGGTCTAGTTGGAACTTCATATCAGGAAGGCCCCCTTAGTTTGTTTGAAACTAGGACAATACTGAGAGGGGGGGCAGGGTGAATCAATATTATAAAAACTTTACCAATTCAAAACTTATTTTTACTTTGTGTAACAAAAGTAAGACAATAAAGAGAAATTTCAACAATAAATATGATAAGCAACTACTTCAAAAATCAATGGAAAATTCAAGAAACAAATAACTTCAGAAACTACTCCATTTTATTCATAGGGCAAGATACAACTTGCAAATACAATATTTTGGCTACAACTAGTAGGAAGCTACAACTTCTTAATTTATGAGTTGCAACTGAATGGAGCTACAACCCCAACTATTCTACAACACCCAATGGAAGGAGTATCAACCCCTGATCAACAAGCTATAACTCTCTTTAGACACACATAGTTCTATCTTTCATCCATTTTCACACGGATAAATGAACGCCTTCTCTCCTTTCAAAACAAAAGATTACCTCAGTCACCTCTCAAAAACACCTACAAAAATCACCATACCCACACCTCACTACACCATAAGCTTTGTCTCAAAAAAATAACTATAAACATTCTGCTTGATAATGCCCGCTTTTATAGAATTTTCTTTGGCTTTGTCTATTTTTTGAATTTGTGCATGAAGCCTTATTTTTTACCTTTGTCATATTCATCTCAGTGTTTGGAACTATTCATCAAGTTCTCAAACGCTAACCAACCTTTTCTTCTATTTGAATTGAGTTTATTTGTAGTTTTTACCTAATATGGAATTTTACAAGTTTTAGGAGTGTTTATTCTATTTTTAATTGCAATTAAGTTTCATTTTACCAAACTGTCAGTTCCACCGAATTTGGGCTTCATCCCCTTTCACTGGCTCCTTTTCCTGCTTCTTTTCCATAAGGCTAGGTCTTCATGAGCACAGTCTTAGACCCTAGGTGCTAAGCCCTTTCAATTCCTATCAGGAGCCTATTTCCTTTGTTAATGACTTCACACTATTGGTCATGATTCTACACGAAGGGACTGCCCATCAACCCAAAAGATTAAGCTGCCAAGTTCCCGATTTTTTTCATTAATTTCAATTCTAAAAAAGTTACAGGTTCCAGAATCCAGGGATGGCCCCACATTCTTTTTCTATGTCCTTGATCACGTTTATACGTGAAATAATCCAAAGGAGTGTTGGAAAATCAGAAAGTCAGTAAATATTTTCTTGATTTTGATAATTACTTGTGATGTTTCTTATTATTATGTTTCTTTATATATTCTTTCGTTAGTTCATCAAGTAATTACCAAAAGCAGCAACACTTAAAATAATGGACACAATATGTAGGCACATGCAGGGAAAAATCCCCCTCGAGGGGAAAAACCAGTCAAAGTAATTCTTCCTTTCAATAGTATTCTTTGAGACTCTTCACCCTAAAATTTGACTAGACTTTCCCTCCACACCAAGTCAACCTCCAAAAGATTGACCTGTTCCCAACAACTTCGTCTATTCAACAACTTGCAGCAGCTAACAGCTTGCGGAAGTAGTCCAACTTGGAAGACTTCAATCTCCCAATCTCGACCATGAAAAAGAGAGAGACCACTACCAAAATTTCAATTTTCCTTGACTCCTTATACTCACCCAAACTCACTTTCACTTCAACTTCCCGACAACAGACTTTCCTAGCTACCCACTTCACACTTCTACCCAACAAACATATTTTGACACTTCTACCTAGTAAAGAGAATTCAATCTTGATGAGAATTGATGATCCAAATGAATTCGATGTCCTTCCTTTTATAGGCTTCTTGTGGGGTCGAGTAGGGTCTTAGGACGACTTGATCTTCCCTTAGGCCGACATGGTGTGGAGGATTCATAATTCATATTTGACTCAATACTACTCCTTTTTACATGATTCAAAAGCCCAAGAAGGGTCTCTTTAAATGTACAATAATTATATTGAATCAAAATAAATCCTAGAAGTTCTCAATGGGAACTTTGAGCTAAAACACAATGACCCAAGCATGAAACCCATGCTTTAATAAGTCACAATAATAACAATAAAACTTCTTTTCTTTATTCTTTTGACAAGTACATTACATAATGACTCAAGTACATTATTGAAGACCAAACATAGTTACATTTTCCAACACTCCCTCTTAACTAGGGAGGTATTCATAATGTACATATACAATGGAAGATCTCAAACTATATGAACCATGAAGAACTTTAGGCACCACAATGCCATGGACTAGATTCCTGACCAGGGAAATCTATCCAACCAGTCACTCAATAGTTTAGGCACCACAATGCCATGGACTAGATTCCTGACCAAGGAAATCTATCCAGGTGGGAATAAGATGGACTAAAGCTTTCAACCCCTCTAGGTACCATCGGGCTTACTTGCTAATGATCAACCCAAAAATCCAGGTGTGTATCCAAAGTAGAGCTCTTTGATCAACACAACCTATCCAACTTCTAGACATCAACACAATGTGCCAGACATATGTCCTCCGAGGCAATGATTCACTCAAAAAGCCTCAACACCCCTTGATCCAGTAGATCAAGAATAACCAATCTCTCCCAATCAAACTGATTGGTAACCATCATGCTTTCCTTCAAGAGATTCACCTGTACAAACACACACCCCAATCAATAATATACTTTCACATGTACATAATATCAAATACAAACCTCCAAGGTCATCCACGTAACAAATGTCGCTTCTAGAATTCCATAGTAGGACTATCAATAAAATATTTGATAGAAGATTCCTCAATCATACTTCCTACTTCACATGCAGCAACATATCCTCTAGAATTCATTCTTCAATTGATACCAAGCTATTCCCTCCCTCTCAACCAGGAAGCACCTCTTTATCCAGACTCCCTCTTAATCTTAGGGATATATCTTCTATTCATGCTTCCTCCAGGTGACCAACTTCTTCTTTTTGACATCGAAGAATCTTTCGTGGCTTTGAACCATTTCATCAAAGATCATCATCCTCATCATGCTTATCACATCAATGAGCATCTTCACCAAGTTGAAGATTATGTACGTGCACAACTTTAATAGCAAGTACAACCAAAACTATAGAAGCATGATGTTATCCATATCAAAATCACTAAATCATTTCATCTTTATACATATCAGATACCCAAAATCAATTACAAACAAGAGACATATACTCTTCAACATCTTGCTAGGGACTTTGATATACACCCTAGACTACTTCATACCACCTTTTATTCCATCTAGGGTTTCAATATGTCTTCCAAAGGTATGACATACCTTACTACAACATATAGTAAACCCTAGAGACACATATATAGATATATAAAACATCTAACAACCTTTCAAAATATATGTTAGACTTCTCACTCGGGATTCATACAAATCCTAGATTTTATACAAAAGAATCGATCAAAGTCAATCACAACTTAGTCATTAACCTGGCCAACTTGCACTAGGGTTAGTTCCAAACCCCTAATTTTTCAATCAACCATCAATCAGTCACTATCATGACCAACTACCACTAGGGTTAGTTTGCAAACCCTAGATTTTCGAGCAATCATCAAACTCAACCAAAAATTCCAATTTCAACAATCTCTTCACAAATCTCAAATTATCATATAGTTAACATTCATCAGAGATTTCTACTTCAACTAAGGTTTAACTCCAAAACCCTAGAATTCACCAATTCACCAATCTTTATACAAATCTCAAATCATCATATTTCATAGATTTTACTTTGACTAAGGTTTAATTCCAAAACCCTAGAATTCCACAATCTCAACAATCATTAAATGCATAGATTTCAGATTGTTACATTTCACACTAGACAATGTCACTACTAGGATTTAACTGCAAAAGCCTAGATTTTTGTATTCAACAATCACTTAATAGATTTCAGATCGTCATATCACACATATTAATTCACTAGGGTTTAGCTGCAACACCATAGATTTCTAGATATCATCATCCTAGAATCTCAGACAAGGACTTCCATTGAATCCTAGAACAAGGTTTCCATTAGGTCCTAAGACTTATAACCATCAATAACTAGGTCAACATATATCTAGGAGTTCATAACCATACATAAGCATATCATATGTTTGAATACATTTGACCTAGACCAACCCACAATTTCAACCAAGAGACATATCTATATATGCCTAGATTTCATCATCATGCAAATACATTTCACATCATGAGTTAGTCAAACCCAACTTCACAACAATATTAAATAACGGTTAGACACACAATCATCTTTATTACACTAGGGTTTTATATACATGCCAATAAATCGATTCTCAGACAATATAATGGTTTTTTTCACTTGTTCAACCAAACCCTAATGAGCTAGGGTTCCAATGTAGAAACATAACAAACCTAACATTACCAAAAATTCAAAGGTTCTGGGGACCTTATCATTCAATCCTAACAAGTTAGGATTTATCGATCATACCAAAATCCCATAGATGACATCATGAATAAAACTTCAACTAGAATTTTACAATATCCCTAAGTAACTTAGGATTTCAGACATTCACATTAGCACACCCTTCGGTTAGGGTTTTCCAGAACCTATCTTGGGTTCTACGTAGTCAATCAAGAATATGAGTGGGGTGGGTATATTTATCAAGCGATGAATCACCCAAACAAGAATCATAGGATTCAGTAAAGCTAGTCATGGCAAAGTTAGTAACAGATCATAAAATGAATAATCCAATCAATAATCACACCTTTATTTCTTGACTCACCTTGTCTTGAGAGATCCTCCTTCTTGTAGATGTTTCTCCTAACCAAGACAATAGAAGGAGAAAGGTGATTAGTATTTAATATAATAAAAAACAAATGACTACATGAACCCAAAAAATAAAAGACATGAGATACTTATCTTTGAGAGTTGTTGAGATCTCCCTCTAAAGCTTGAGGGAAAACTACAAACTTAAAGCAATAAAAAAATGTATTTTCCAAAGATATGTTAAAAACCTATAAATTCTAAAACATACAAAACAAGTTATGTAAAGAAAATGACTTAATAGTGTAAGTCCATAGTGTTATATTCTTTAGGCTTGAATTTCCTTGAGTCTCCTTCTTCAACAAAGTTGGACTGATCTCTTCCTCTCTTCTTATTCCTTGAATTCTCGAGACAATCAAGCTTGTAGTGACCTTTCTTATGACATTGATAACACTCTATCTTAGACATGTCAACTTTCTTTCTTGGTCCCTTCGATCTCTTTCCTTTATGATGACCAACATAAACATTTTATACTCCTTCACGATTGGCAACCATTGAGATCCTTATTTCTTCTTGACTACATGTGATCCATAATTCTTCAAATGTGGGAGATACATTCCAAATGTTGAGACCTAAAGCAAATGCACCCTAAGAGGGTGGCAATCCTAGTATAGCAGTGATTACAAATTATTTGTTCAAAAAAATCTCATCGATGGCCAAGATATCATCCCTAAGTCTATCTCTCTCACAAAGAAGGTTTTCACAGTATCTTATTTAATCATCTTCGTATTCCTCAGCCATTCTTCTAACTTTCTACTTGACCAATGTTCTTAATCGTGATCAGCTTTGACAAGGCTTCATACATCTCCTAAGCATGATCGATGTTAGCTATGAATGGGACAAGATTTTATTTTATCCCTTATACCATCAGAGTCATAACCACCACTTCTAAATCCCTAAATTTTGCTTTGTTGGCATCACTGGCTTCTACTATAGGCTTCTTTACATTTCCTTTTACCAAATCTAACACCTTGTTCTTCTTGAGGATTAGGTCAATCCTCTTCTTCTGGGATCTGAAGTTAGATGCCCCTTCAAGCTTGTTCTCACCCTTGATAGAGTTAGACATATTCCTTGAATATGATAGACTCCTTCCCTGAGATAGTGCCTATGAATAGATCTGCCTTTTACTTCTTTCTTCACCAAAGCTCTGATTATATGTTGGAAAATCAGAAAGGCAGTAAATATTTTCTTGATCTTGATAATTACTTGTGATGTTTCTTATTATTATGATTCTTTATATCTTCTTTCGTTAGTTCATCAAGCAATTACCAAAAGTAGTAGCATATAAAACAATGGACACAAGATGTAGGCACATGCCAGGGAAAAACCCCCCTTGAGGGGAAAACCCAGTCAAATTAATTCTTAATTTCAATAGTATTCTTTAAGACTCTTCACCATAGACCTTGACCAAACCTTCCCTCCACACCAAATTAGCCTCTAGAAGATTAACCTCCTGCCAACAACTTCGACTATGCAACAACTTACAACAACTAACAACTTTTGGTAGTAGTCAAACATGGAAGACTTCGATCTCCCAATCCAGAGCACGAAATAGAGAGATACCACCACCAAAATTTCGATTTTCCTTGAATCCTTAGACTCACCAAAACTCGCATTCACTTTGGCTTCCTGACAACAGACTTTTCCAACTACCCACTTCGCACTTCTGCCCAACAAACATATTTTCGCACTTCTACCCAGTAGAGAGAATTCGAAGTTGATGAAAAGTTATGATCCAAATGAATTCGATGTCCTTCCTTTTATAGGCTTCTTGTGGGGTCGAATAGGTTCTTAGGCCGACTTGATATTCCCTTAGGCCGACATGGTGTGGAGGTTCAATAATTCATATTTGAATCAATACTAAACCTTCTTACATGATTCAAAAGCCCAAGAAGGGTATCTTTAAATGTACAATAATTCTATTGACTCAATATAAATCCTAGAATTCCTCAATGGGGACTTTGACCTAAAACATGATGACCCAAGCATGAAACCCATGCTTTAATAAGTCACAATAATAATATTAAAAATCATTTTCTTTATTCTTTTGACAAGTACATTACATAATGACTCAAGTACATTATTGAAGAACGAACATAGTTACATTTTCCAACAAGGAGCTAGTGCTTAGCTACTCCTGGATCCTCTGCATCTCTTTATATATTTGTTCCCTTTATTTCTCCCTGTGGTCATAGGGCCATGTGTTGGCACTTAGCCCCTAGCTCGCTTCCTCTTGACGCATTCAATTATGTGCAATACAATAACCCGCCAGGGTCATGCCACTGGGTCAACGTGTCCTATGGGGACTGCCGCTCATGCTTTGACTGGCTGCTGACTACTTTGTTGTCTATCCTCTTTGTCCTGATGCCCATTCCCTAGCACATTCCTTCATGCTCTATTAAAAAACTTATAGGCTCTGTCCTACGGGCTGAACTATACCGTGGGGTCCTCTCACTGCAGTAAGATCCAATAGAAAAACTCTCGGGGCTGAGTCAGTTGTCACGTCATCTTGATGCCTTTGGCCCGACACATCCCTTCTATGCCCTGTTAACAACCTGCCAAGCCCGATCCAGTGGGATGAAATCATGCTGATGTCAGCAATGCTACATGTCATATTGTGATTGGTGACATATGTCACCCAGAAAAGGGCCACTTGGGTACCCAAAAAGGCCAAAAATAACTTCCATGTGTCTTGCTATGATTGGGCCACGCCATGTTGATTGCATCATTCCATTTTGTCTAATGTGAGACAAAAATACACTACCACTTGTCTTCCTAGTGGATAGAGAAAATTTCCTCCAGACCTTTGTTTTACAATCAATTCATTTTTTGTTTTGTTTTTTGACTTACCAATCATTTTCTTTGTTTTACTTTGTTTTTTTCTAGGCCGACGCTCCTTTGCTCTGCCTTCTCTATTATCTTTCTAGGAAAAAACTCCAGGCTCACACTCCATGGGCTGTGATTGCAGAGTGGGCCTCAACCTGCTCCTTTTACATTGTCTGCTGCCTTAGCTGTTGTGTACTGACACTTACCTCACGATGCTTAGCCATGTGCTTTTGTAATGAACAAAGTTCGTTTACTCAAAGGAATGCTCTGATACCACTGTAGTGATAAAACTATAGCTTATTGACTTTAAAATGTAAAATACACACTTGTATTGTAAAATAATATTTTTATTATTAGATGAATGTACAAGAGTGATGAATGCTACAATGAGGATCTGCTTATATACGTAGATAGGGTCCCTTTTAGGGATGGTCATGTATTTTTGTTTAACTAATGAATATTTAATAACCATTACTATGATTATTTATTATTTATATTTGATTTTGTATTGTATTTTTTTTATATAAATTATATTCATAACAAATTGTCCAAAAAAGCCTTCAAGAATTCCTTTCCGAGCTATCATTTACGAGTGGGATCCACCTGCTCAATCAATCCCGATGCTTAACTTTGTGCTCCATATCAAATCTATTGGGGTACACCCGCCATGAGATAAAAATTTTCTACTGTGCATACCACTATTTATCCTTTTATCTTATAGATTTCTCCCCCTTTAGATTTCTCCGTCCATAGATATCTCCCTCAGTTTTAATTTTGTTTGATATTACTTGATCTCTCCCCCTTTAACATCAATGACAAAGACACCAACATGCTCCCCCTGTCACCATGATTCTCTATTCAAACTGATCCTTGTGGACCTAGAAGCTTCATTAATATATGCTAAAAAATATATCAGTTGCCTGGCTTCCTCTTGGAGGAGGAGCTAGTGAAGGGAGGAAAAAGGAATGACTCCCAATATTTGCCTTAAGTACTCAAACTGTTCTCTAGGGAGTGGCTTTGTAAATATATCAACAACTTATTCTTTTGTGGGAACATACTCGAGCTTCACAATTTGAGTTGCAACTTTCTCCCTCAAGAAATGATACTTGATGGGGATATGCTTGGTATTAGAGTGAAAGATTGGATTCTTTGTCATGATGATTTCGCTTGTGTTATCAGACATAATGGGTATAGGTTGGTCATAAGATACTTGTACATCTTGCAGAGTTTGTTTCATCCACAAAAGTTGAGTAAAAAAGATGTTGTTGCAATATATTCCACTTCAGTTGTACATAAGGAAATATATGCTTGCTTATTTCTTGACCATGAGACTAGACTTTCTCCAAGAAAGAAAGCGCCACCACTTGTGATTTTTCTATTATCCACATCACCTACCCAATCAACACTAGTATAAACAGTAAATGAGAAATCTTTACCTTTGGGGTACCATAGTCCATTGTTTCTCTGAGATATTTGAGAATCATTTTGGTTGCTAATAGATGGCTTTGTCTAGAAGCTGCTTGATATATTCCAACTATTACAATAGCCTGCATGATGTTTGGCATTGAAGTTGTCAAATACAAAAGGCTGTCAATGATGGATCTATATAAGGTCTGGTCCATTGCTAGAGATTCATCCATCTTACTAAGATTGCGACCTGTCACCATTGGAGTGCTAACCAACAAGCATTCTTCCATGCCAAATTTCTTTAGCACTTCCTTAAGATACTTGCCTTGAAAAATAAAATTGCCTTTAGGGGTCTACACTATTTGAAATCCAAGGAAATATGATAGATCTACAAACATGGACATCTCAAATTCGACCTTCATATCAACTATAAATTCACTCGTTAGAAAATATGGATCACTAGCAAAGATGATATCATCAACATATACTACCACTACAATGAGTTTTTTTTCCTTTGTTTTGACATAGAGATTGCTGTCAGCTGCTCTTTTAAATCCAACATTGAGCAGGTAGTTGTTTAACTTTGAATACCAAGCCCTAAGGGCTTGCTTGAGGCCATACAATTCCTTCTTAAGTATGCACACATAGTCTGGTTTCTATGTCAACTTAAAACCTTTTGGTTGCTCTATATAAAATTCCTTTTGTAGCTCTCCATTGAGAAAAGCAAATTTGACATCCATTTGGTAAATTTTGAATTATTTAAAATAAGAAAATGCTAAAAACATTCTGATTGCTTCTAATATGGAAATAGGAGCAAAAGTTTCATCATAGTCTAATCCCTCTATTTGAGCATAGCCTTTGCACACCAACCGAGATTTGTTTCTTACCACTTCTTCATGATCATTCAATTTATTTATGAATACCCACTTCATGCCAATGACATTCTTATTGTAATGTCTTGGGACAAACTTCCAGGTCTGTTTTTTCTCTATTTGGTACAATTCTTCATTCATTTCCTTCAATCAATGTTGATCTTGGTTGGCTTGAGCAATATATTTTGGTTCCTCCATGGACATCAGTGCAACATGTTCCTGCGTAAGCAGATTGAATAACTTCCTTCTAGTCTGCACTCCTGAATTTAATTCACCAACTATCTAATCATCTGGGTGATGTTTTTATACATAACTTGGGTGATATCTGGCTTGAGGACTAGATAGATCTTCCTCACTTTCTTCTAAAATTGCCTCATCATTATCATCACCAATGCTTACTGGTGCATCAACGTTGGATTTTTCGAGTTGTTTCACTTCTTGATCATCATGCTCATCTACATTTACACCGATGTAGTCAATGATTCTCTTGTTGAACTTATTGTAACATATGTAACCATTGATGTTATGTGAATAACCCAGAAAAATGCCTTCATTTGCTCTCGAATCGAATTTCCAAAGTTTCTCATCATTTCTTTTGATGTAGCATCTGCTGCAAATTTTTTTGAAGTGTTTGACTATTGCAGGTTTTCCACACCCAAAATCATAATGAGTTTTATCACTATTCAATATAAGATGAGCCTTGTTGAGAATAACCACTACTGTATGAATTTCCCCTACCCAAAACATTTGTTGAACATTCTTTTCTGTCATCATTACTTTGGCTAATCACTGCACTAACCTGTTTTCTCTCTCTGCAACACAATTTTGTTGGGGAGTCTTTGCTATGGTAAACTATATCTTGATGCCATTTGTCTTATAGAATTCATCAAACTCCTTTGAAGTGAAATCACCTCCATTGTCTGACCTGATGCTTTTGATTTTACAATTGGTTTCATTCTCATCCATAGCTTTGAATTCTTTAAACTTCTCAAAATCCCCAGATTTCTCTATGAGAAAGGAAACCCACATCATCTTGTTGAAATAATAAATTATTAACATAAAATATAACTTCCCCGTGGTTGATTGCATTCTGGATGATCCACAGAAATCCATGTGCACCAACTGTAATGGCTTTTCTGAAGAGTTTTCCTTTGCCTTGAAAGGAACTCAAGCTTGCTTTCCTAGTTGATAAGATTTGCAAATAATGTTCTTTGGATTTGGAATCCTAAGAAAATCCTTAACAATATTTTTCTTGCTGAGCTTGACAATCTGGTCAAAGTTCAAATGTCTAAGCCTACTGTGCCATAACCAACTCTCATCAATCTTGGTCAAACAACACTTTTCTGTCTTCTCCTTTAGCACATACATTTTTGTATGTTATTACAAGCTCAAAAACTATTTCACCTATCCCCGTGGACTTAATTTGACAATTGTTAGCTTTGAACACACACTTAACAGATTATGTTTCAGCCCATCAACATACAAAACACTCTTAGATTTACCTTTTCCGTTTGAGAGTCTGGCCACTCCTTTTGTAATTATTTTTCCAGGAGCATTGTTACCAAAGGTCACATTACCTTTGTCAACATGCTTCAAAAATGAGAAAATTGATTCTATCTCCTGTCATATGCCTGGAACAACCATTTTGCACATACCAATGGCTCCCACCATTGTGAGCATACAAGGAAATGTCACATTGCTACGTTTTTCCTTTTTCTTTCGAGACTTTGGACTTCTGCCCCATTAGTGGAATTTTGAGGTCTAAAATGGGCCTCCTAAGGAAATTATAAAATAATAGTGGAAATAATAAAATAAGATTAGATTACACCATCAAATTTTAGGGAGAAAAAATAAATAACTACTTTTTCAACTTGTCTCCCTATGGGTTAACTGAAATTTTGAGAGAGAACACTCATTGGATGCAGAATTTGATTCCTCATCCAAGGAGTACCCGTGTGGCATACTTTCGATGGATCCCACTATACGAAAATGAGAAATACATGAAAAACATGATTGCAATAATTTTTTTTCATGTATTGCTCATTTTTCATGTAGCAAGGTCCATCGAAAGTATGGAACATGGGTACTCTTTGGATGAGGAATTAAATTTTGCATCCAACAAGTACTCCAACTTGAAATTTGAGTAACACATTAGGGAGATAAGTTGAAAATACAAGTTGAAAAAATAGTTTTATTATTTTATTATTTTTTAAGCTTTTTACCTTTTTACTCCAAAAATGGTGAATCATCCCCATGGTTGACATCATCATCTTGAATCCTATTGGTTCTTATAAAGTTCATTTTGGTTGTACATTTTTCTTAGGAGGCCCATTATAGACCTCAAAAATTCCTCTAATGAATTTTCTTTTACTAACTTTGTAATCGTTTCATTAAGTTTGTAATTATCTGCTATATGCCCATAATTTTGGCACTTAAAGCGTTATACTTGGTAATTTAGGGAAGAAAAATAATTATTATACCTAGGTCTACTTTTTCTTCGCTAAAATTTTCTCTTTGATTTGAGTTGTCTATATGATAGATTAACTCTGCAATTTGCAACTTTGTGGCCATAATTGGTGGTTGCCTTCTGTGTTGAGCATAATTTTGGGCAATTTGATTTACAAGTAAAAATTACTCTCTTTGTTGCCACTGATTTCTCTTTTGGTGAGTAAGAGTCTCTTACTGCTATGCAATCCTTTCATTTTTTATACGAATGATTACATCTATATGTTATATATTTAAATAATTTATTCTAATAACTATTTTAATTATTATTATTATTATTTTCCAAACAAATTATTTATTTCTTTTTTCAACTAAATGATTATGGGACTGCCTAGTAAAATTAGTTTATAGGTTTTTTTCCACAATTTTCACCAAATAAAACATGCCTCCCAAAATTTTTTTGAACCCACTAGAAATATAATATGTGCCTCTAGTTCTAACTCCTTCAACTCCAAACCATTCATTTTAATAATTACCTTTTGAATTTTTTTTCAAGTAATTTATATTAAAATTAATATAAACTCTCTTTTTATCCATATTTTAAATTATAAAATTTACAATATTTATTTTTACCCATATTTTAAATTATAAAATTTACAATATTTATTTTTACACATAAAAAATATCTTACCGTTAATAACATTGTATACCAAATTAACCTTATAAAATACTTAATCCAACCAGCATCAATAGACCAATATCTTACCGTTAATAGCATTGTATACCAAAATTAACCTCATAAAATACTTAACCCAACCAGTATCAATGGACCAAAGTATGTAACTTAGAAACGTGGACGGAGCTTGACAGTAACATATTTTCCTTTATGGAGTTATTTTTATTTTATTAAAGTAGTCATATGTTATTATTCCAACTTAGGTGCATAAAGAGGTTTAGCAAATTTTAATAGTCACTTCCATTATTAAATTATTAGTTTAATATATGTGATTGGAAGGAATTAATTAATTTTAAAAATTACTTCAACTTATTAAATTATTCTTTCAATATATAGATTATTCCTTCAATTTATGCTATAGTTAATTTGGTTATATATATATATATGAATATTTAATTAATTTTAAGAATTAATTCAATTTATTAAATATATATTACTATTAAAATTTAATTGAATAAGTAGATTAACCATTATTTTTAATGATTTAATTTAAATTTATTTAATTAAAATATTTTGATTAATTAAATTGTAAATAATTATTTAAAGAAATTAGTTTATAATAAGTAAATTATGATAAAAATGTTAAAGACTAAGTCACTTTTATGAGAAATCATTTTACTATAAACTATTTTGTTATTTTTTAAGTATTGAGAGATTTTTGCAGTACATTATATTAGATATCATTTTTTGGGATTCAACTCTGTTAAGTAAGTCATTCATCTATGACCATTTCCATGAGAGGTAGTCGTAACTGACTAATTTCTAATGATTTTTGAATTGTCCATTTAGCATTCATTGCATCGGGTGATGCTCACAGGGGTGAAGAAATGGGATTGAAAGTAGTGAAATGAATCACATAGCATCAATCATCACTTCCAGAGCTTGCACACGGTAACTAGGACTTCCCGAGCGGTCACCCATCCCAGATCTCTTTTAACTCAAGCGTGCTTAACTGTGGAGTTTTTCCCACAATGAAGCTCAATTAGCTTGCTACCCCATTTTAATAGCAAGTATTGTGCCTCATGAACCATTCAAGTAGAGTTCCCTTCACTCTTTTTGAATTTAAGTATTGAGGGGTTTTCGCAGTACATTATATTAGATATCATTTTTTGGGATTCAACTTCGTTAAGTAAGTCATTCATCTATGACCATTTCCATGAGAGGTAGTTGTAACTGACTAATTTCTCATGATTTTTGAATAGTCAACTTAGCACTCATTGCATCGGGGGTGAAGAGGTGGGATTGAAACTAGTGAAATGAATCACATAGCATCAATCATCACTTCCGGAGCTTGCACATAGTAACTAGGACTTCCTGAGAGGTCACCCATCCTAGATCTCCTCTAGCTCAATTGTGCTCAACTGTGGAGTTTTTCCCCACAATCAAGCCCACTTAGCTTGCTACCCCATTTTAATAGCAAGTATTGTAACTCATGAACCATTCAAGTAGAGTTCCCTTCACTCTTTTTGAATTTAAGTATTGAGGGGTTTTCACATTACATTATATTAGATATCATTTTTTGGGATTCAACTCCGTTAAGTCATTCATCTATGACCATTTCCATGAGAGGTAGTCGTAACTGACTAATTTCTCATGATTATTGAATAGTCCACTTAACACTCATTGCATCGGGTGATGCCCACAGGGTGAATAAGTGGGATTGGAACTAGTGAAATGAATCACATAACGTCAATCATCACTTCCGGAGCTTGCACACGGTAACCAGGACTTCCCGAGAGGTCACCCATCCCAGATCTCCTCTGGCTCAACTGCGCTTAACTGTGGAGTTTTTCCCTAAAACCGTGTGCAAGCTCCAAAAGTGATAATTGACAGGATATCAACGGTCATTCCTCTTGCTATAAAAGAAACCTCATAACTCAAGCAAATGGATTTTGGAGGTCTGGAATTTCAAGAGCTAGCCTTGGCTCCTCTAGTTTGGCATAGGAGAGAAGATAATTCCTTGTAGGAGAAAGTAGTGACTTAATGGTCCACTATTGGAGCTAGTTTCCCACCATTGTAACTGTGCACTTGGATCTTTCACTCAATCATTAGAATCCCGTTGAGCTACCACATTTTCATGCATGTATTATGAATATTTAAAGACTTTTCTTTGGATGTTTGTGGTATATGCTATGTTCATATGCACTAAATAACTTGAACTATTTCATTGGCTTTGGCACTCATCTTGTAGAATCTATTTGTTATTTTCTTTAATGGTCGTTGTGTTTATGCAAACTACTTCACTAGATAATTAACAAATCTTTTCTTGCTCTCGCATGCCTATCTGAACATAGTACTATTAATTTCCTCCTAAAGACTCACTCTTTACTCCCCTCATGAAAACCTCCTTTTACACATTGAAATTGGTGTTTCAAGTGTCAACTTACTTTTTTATTTCAAAGGTTATGTGTATCATCTCTTTTTCTAACCATTGAAGCCAAGGAAAAAATTTGAGTTAGGGTGGCTGGGCTGATAATCCGGATGGGGCTCCTACTCCAAACGGTGTGAGGTCTAGTTGGAACTTCATATCGGGGAGCCCTTCTTAGTTTGTTTGAAACTAGGACAATACTAAGAGAGGAGGGGGGGCGGGTGAATCAATATTATATCAATTTTACCAGTTCAAAATTTCTTTTTACTTTGTGTGAAAAAATTAAGATTGTAAAGAGAAATTTCAATAATAAATATGATAAAAAATTACTTCAGCAATCAATGGAACATTCAAGAAACAAATAACTTTAGAAACTACTACTCTGTTTTATTCATAGGATAAGCTACAAACTGTAAATAAAATGTTTTGTCTACAACCAATAGGAAGCTACAACTTCCTAATATATGAGCTGCAACTGAATGGAGCTACGACCCCAACTATTCTATAACACCCAATGGAACGAGTACCAACCCCTGATCAATTGTTGCATCGTTCATCGATTTTCACAGTAGGATCAATGAATGCCTTCTCTCCTTTCAAAACGAAAAATTTATCTCAGTCACCTCTAAAAAACACCTACAACAATTACCATACCAACACCTCACTACACCATAATCTCTGTCTCAAAAAAACAACTGTAAACATTTTGCTTGATTATGCCTGATTTTATAGAATTTTCTTTGGCTTTGTCTATTTTTTGAATTCATGCATGAAGCCTTATTTTTTACCCTTGTCATGTTCATCTCAGCCTTCTGGACCTGTTCATTAAGTTCTAAAACCCTAACCAACCTTTTCTTCTAGTTGAATTTTGTATTTTTTAGCTAATATGGACTTTACAAGTTTTAGTAGTGTTTATTCTATTTTTAACCGCAGTTAAGTTTCGCTTTGTTGCCAGACTTACTACCAAACTGTCAGTTCCACTGAATTTGGGCTTCAGCTCCTTTCACTAGATCCTTTTCCTGCTTCTTCACCATAAGGCTGGGTCTCCATGACCACCGCTTAGACCCTAGGCACTAATCCCTTTCAAGTCCTATTAGGAGCCTATTTCCTTTGTTAACGACTTCACGCCATTGGTCACGCTTCTACGCGAAGTGACTGCTCATTAGCCCAAAGGCTGAACCTCCCAAGCTCCCAATTTTTTTTATTGATTGCAATTCTGAAAAAGTTACGGGATTCTAGGATCCAAGGATGGCCACACATTCTTTTGTTACACCCTTGATCACGTTTCTACGTGAAATATTCTAAAGGAGTGTTGGAAAATCAGAAAGGCAGTAAATATTTTCTTGATATTGATAATTACTTGTGATGTTTCTTATTATTATGATTCTTTATATCTTCTTTCTTTACTTCATCAAGCAATTGCCAAAAGAATCAACACATAAAACAATGGACACAATATGTAGGCACATGCTAGGGAAAAACCCCCCTCGAGGGGAAAACCCAGTTAAAGTCATTCTTCCTTTCATTAGTATTATTTGAGACTCTTCACCCTAGACCTTGACCAAACTTTCCCTCCACACCAAGTCAGCCTCCAGAAGATTGATCTCTTCCCAACAACTTCGACTATGTAGCAACTTGCAGTAGTTAACAGCTTCCAGAAGCAGTCCAGCTTGGAAGACTTCGATATCCCAATCCAGAGCACGAAACAGAGAGAGACCACCACCAAAATTTCAATTTTCCTTGACTCCTTAGACTCATCGAAACTCACATTCATTTCGGCTTCTCGACAACAAAATTTTCCAGATACCCACTTCGCACTTCTACCTAGCAAACATATTTTCGCACTTCTGCCAAGTAGAGAGAATTCAAACTTTATGAGAAGTGACGATCCAAATGAATTTGATGTCCTTCCTTTTATAGGCTTCTCGTGGGGTCGAATATGGTCTTAGGATGACTTGATCTTCCATTAGGCCGACATGGTGCGGAGGTTCCATGATTCATATTTGACTCAATACTAAACCTTTTTACATGATTTAAAAGCCCAAGGGTCTCTTTAAATGTACAATAATTTTATTGAATGAGAATAAATCCTAGAAGTCCTCAATGGGAACTTTGACCTAGAACATGATGACCCAAGCATGAAACCCATGCTTTAATAAGTCATAATAATAATAATAAAAATTATTTTCTTTATTCTTTTGACAAGTACATTACATAATGACTCAAGTACATTATTGAAGACCAAACATAATTACATTTTCCAACACTCCCTCTTAACTAGGGAGGTATTCATAATGTACATATACAATGGAAGATCTCAAACTATATGAACCATGAAGAAATTTAGACACCACAATGCCATGGACTAGATTCCTGACCAGGGCAATCTATCCAACCAGTCACTCAAGGGTTTAAGCACTGCAATGCCATGGACTAGATCCCTGATCACAGAAATCTATCCAGATGGGACTAAGATGGACTCAAGATTTCAGCCCCTCTAGGTACCATTAGGCTTACTTTCTAACCATCAACCCAAAAATCCAAGTGTGTATCTAAAGCAGAGCTCTTTGATCAACACCACCGATCCAACTTCTAGACATCAACACAATGTGTCAGCTAGATCCAGTAGATCAAATCCTCAACACCCCTGGATCCAGTAGATCAAGAATAACCAATCTCTCCCAAGCAAACTGATTGGTAACCATCATGCTTTCCTTTGAGAGATTTACTGTTACAAACACATGTACATAATATACTTTCACATGTACATAATCAAATAAAAATTTTCGAGGTCTTCCAAGTAGCAAATGTTGCTTATAGACATTCCATAGCAGGACTATCAATCGAATCTTTGATAGAAGATTCCTCAATCATACTTCCTACTTCACATGCAGTAACATATCCTCTAGAATTCATTCTTAAATTGATACCAAGCTATTCCCTCCCTCTCAACCAAGAAGCACCTCTTTATCCAGACTCCCTCTTAATCTTAGGGATATATCTTCTATTCATGCTTCCTCCAGGTGATCAAATTCTTCTTTTCGACATCGAAGAATCTTTCATGGCTTCCAACCATTTCATCAGAGTTATCATCATCCTCATCATGCTTATCACATCAATGAGCATCTTCACCAAGTTGAAGATTATGTACCTGCACAACTTAAATAGCAAGTACAACCAAAACTATAGAAGCATGATGTTAGCCATATCAAAATCATGGAAGCATTTCATCTTTATACATATTAGATACCCAAACTCAATTACAAGCAAGATACATATACTCTTCAACATCTTGCTAGGGACTTTGATATACACCCTAGACTACTTCATACCACCTTTTATTTCATCTAGGGTTTCAATATGTCTTCCAAAGGTATGACATACCTTACTACAACATATAGTAAACCCTAGAGACACATATATAGATCTATAAAACATCTAACAACCTTTCAAAATATATATGTTAGACTTCTCACTAGGGATTCATACAAATCCTAGATTTCATACAAAAGAATCAATCAAAGTTAATCACAACTTAGTCATTAACCTGACCAACTTCCACTAGGGTTAGTTTGCAAACCCTATATTTTCGAGCAATCATCAAACTCAACCAAAAAGTCCAATTTCAACAATCTCTTCACAAATATCAAATTATCATATAGTTAACATTCATAAGATATTTCTACTTCAACTAAGGTTTAACTCCAAAAGCCTAGAATTCACAAATTCACCAATCTTTATACAAATCTCAAATCATCATATTCCATATATTTTACTTTGACTAAGGTTTAATTCCAAAACCCTAGAATTCCACAATCTCAACAATCATTAAATGCATAGATTTCAGATTGTTACATTTCACACTAGACAATGTCACTACTAGGATTTAACTGTAAAACCCTAGATTTTCATATTCAACAATCACTTAATAGATTTCAGATTGTTATATCACACATATTAACTTCACTAGGGTTTAGCTACAACACCCTAGATTTCTAGATATCATCATCCTAGAATCTTAGACAAGGACTTCCATTAAATCCTAGAACAAGGACTTCCATTAGGTCCTAAGACTTATGACCATCAATAACTAGGTCAACATATATCTAGGAGTTCATAACCATACATAAGCATATCATATGTTTGAATTGATTTTACCTAGACCAACCTAGGATTTCAACCAAGAGACATATCTATATATGCCTAGATTTCATCATCATGCAAATACATTTCATATCATGAGTTAGTCAAACCCAACTTCACAACAATATTAAATAAGAGTTAGACACACAATCATCTTGATTACACTAGGGTTTGATTAGACAAACACATACATGCCAAGTAAATCAATTCTCAGACAATATAATGGTTTTTCTCACTTATTCCACCAAAACCTAATGAGTTAGGGTTCCAATGTAGAAACGCAGCAAACCCAACATTACCAAAACTTCAAAGGTTCCAGATTTTAGACCTTATCATTCAAACCTAACAAGTTAGGATTTTCCAATCATACCAAAATCCCAGGCATGACATCATGAATAAAACTTCAACTAGAATTTACAATATCCCTAAGCAACTTAGGATTTCATACATTCACATTAGCATACCGTCTAGTTAGGGTTTTTCAGAACCTGTCTTGGGTTCTACATAGCCAATCAAGAATGTGAGTGGGGTGGGTAGATTTATGAAGAGATGAATCACCCAAACAAGAATCACTAGGATTCAATAAAGCTAGTCATGACAAAGTTAGTAATAGATCATCAAATTAATAATCCAATCAATGTATTCAAAGCATACTTTTGTTTCTTGACTAACCTTGTCTTGAGAGATCCTCCTTCTTGTAGATTTTTTTCCCAGGGTTGCGAAGGAGTGCCCCCCACAACACCCTCACTCCAAATTTACGCTCCGGGCGGGAGCGACTCGAGAGCTAGTCAGTAGCGCGCTCCCGACAAAAAAAATGCTCCCGGTTTTTCAAGAACGTTTAGTCTTTTTTGCAATTTTTTTTTTCGCAGTAATATTCCAAATGCAAATTTTTTTCAAAGAAACAAATAATTTTTGAGTGGGGCAGCCTAATGATCAAGCCTATGGACCTAGTATTGATATGCGATTCATGGTAATGTTAAATTCTTAAATTAAAAGTGACATTCTCCTTAATCTTCATTTTCATCCTTTTACTTAAATTTTTAACATTATCTGAAATGACTCAGGATGTTTGAGAGTGGTTTTGACCTCATTGGATTTCATATGGAGAAAGTAGAATTTTAGGTTTCATTCAAAATCTAGCAGACTTATTAGTTTTTCAGGATTTTAGGATTGGGGGGATTGCAATGTTTCCATTGGATTTTGTCATGTATTAGGATATGGAACTCAAATTTAATCAAGAGCACCAATCCCTCTATGTACCTTGATATTAGTGACATTGGTTGTTGAACTCCTTTATCACGACCCCCCTAAAAATATACACATCAATCAAACAAAATCTTGACTTGACATGCTATGATTTTTCTATCTTATGTTAATTCTTAGAGGGTGATATTAATGACAAAGATCCTAATTTCCCAACAAGACTAAAAAAGTAGACATTTCTCATGGCAACAAGAGGCCCAAGCATTAGCAATAAATAATAGATTTACTTGTCTTTTGTAGTTTCTAGTAGTTTTTATAACTATTGACTCTTTCATATTTATTATGATATTTTTTGTAAACAATATATGACAATTTAAGTTTGAAGTTTGAAGTTGGCAATTATAACTCATTAGTAATGAATTATGAATATGATGCTTCATGAAAGTTGAAAGTTGTTTCATTTCATTTCATTTTATAACATTTCATGTCATGTTAGATATTATTTGTTGTAATGGTTACACTTCTGCTTACAAGTAAAATTTTGGCGATCAATGATGATAAATGTTATACATTGAATTTTGAAAGCTTGAAACTTTAAGATTGATGAATCATGAGACTCAATATTTTGTATGTTACTATGTTACTAACTTGTGGACGTGGTTGATGAAGATTATAACTTCTATATGATTGTTGTTATATGGTTCAATCTATGTTTTTTTATGTTTTTTATATCTAATTCATCATTCTACATGATTTTGTTGACATATATGCATAAAAATATTATATATATATATATATATATATATATATATATATATATATATATATATATATATATATATATATATATATATATATATATATATATATATATATATAACGCTCTTGGAATCGCTCCCAAACTGGGAGCTTATGAAAATGTTGCTCTTGCTCCCAAGTAACCTTGATTTTTCCTAACCAAGACAACAGAGGGAGAAAGGCGATTATTATTTAATACAATCAAAACTAAATGACTACATGAACCCAAAACATAAAAGACATGAGATACGTATCTTTGAGAGTTGTTGAGAGCTCCCTCCAAAGCTTGAGCAAAACCTACAAACTTAAAGCAATACAAAAAATGTCTTTTACAAAGATATGTTAAAAACCTATAAATTCTAAAACATATAAAACAAGTTATGTATAAAATGACTTAATAGTGTAAGTCCCTAATGTTGGATTCTTTAGGCTTGACTTTCTTTGAGTCTCCTTCTTCAACAAAGTTGGCTTGATCTCTTCCTCTCTTCTTATTCCTTATATTCTCGGGACATTCACTCTTGTAGTGACCTTTATTATGACATTGATAACACTCTATCTTAGACATGTTAAATTTATTTCTTGGTCCCTTCGACCTCTTTCCTTTATGATGAGAAACATAAGCATTTGATACTCCTTCAAGATTTCCAACCATTGAGATCCTTGTTTCTTCTTGACTACATGCAGTCCATAATTCTTCAAAGGTGGGAGCTACCTTCCAACTATTGAGACCTGAAGTGAATGCACCCGAAGAGGGTGGAAATCCTAATATAGTAGTGATCACCAATTATTTGTGCGGAACAATCCCATTAATGGACAAGAGATCATCCCTGAGTCTATCTATCTTCACAAAGAAGGTTTCCACAATATCTTCTTTAGTCATCTTCGTATTCCTCAGCTCATTCTTCAAACTTGCTACTTGACCAATGTTCTTGATAAGGCTTCATACATCTCCCGAGCATGATCGATGTTAGCTATGAATGGGAAAAGATTGTATTTTATCCCTTCTACCATCAGAGTCATAGCCACCAATTCTAATCCATGAATTTTCCTTTGTTGGCATCACTGGTTTCTTCTATAGGCTTCTTTACATTTCCTTTTTACCAAATTTACCACGTTGTTCTTCTCGAGGATTAAGTCAATCATCTTCTTCTAGGATCTTAAGTTAGATGCTCCTTCAAGCTTGTTCTCACCCTTAATAGAGTTATACATATTCCTTGAATATGATAAACTCATGCCTATGAATAGATATTCCTTTTACTTCTTTCTTCACCAAAGCTCTGATTCCATGTTGGAAAATCAGAAAGGCAGTAAATATTTTCTTGATCTTGATAATTACTTGTGATGTTTCTTATTATTATGATTCTTTATATCTTATTTCTTTAGTTCATCAAGAAATTACCAAAAGCAACAACACATAAAACAATGGACACAAGATGTAGGCACATGTCAGGGAAAAACCCCCCTCGAGGGGAAAGCCCAGTCAAAGTAATTCTTCCTTTCAATAGTATTCTTTGAGACTCTTCACCCTAGACCTTGACCAGACCTTCCCTCCACACCAAGTTAGCCTCCAGAATATTGACCTCTTCCCAACAACTTCGACTATGCAACAACTTGCAACAGCTAACAACTTCTAGTAGCATTCCAACTTGGAAGATTTCGATCTCCCAATCCAGAGTACGAAATAGAGAGATACCACCACAGAAATTTCGATTTTCCTTGACTCAGACTCACTGAAACTTGCATTCAATTTGGCTTCCCGACAACAAACTTTCTCAACTACCCACTTCACACTTCTACCGAACAAACAAATTTTCACACTTCTGCTGAGTATAGAGAATTCGAACTTGATGAGAAGTGATGATCCAAATGACTCAATGTCCTTCCTTTTATAGGCTTCTTGTGGGGTCGAATAGGGTCTTAGGATGACTTAATATTCCCTTAGGCCGACATGGTGTGAAGGTTCCATAATTCATATTTGACTCAATACTCAACCTTTTTACATGATTCAAAATCCCAAAAGGGTCTCTTTAAATGTACAATAGTTTTATTGACTCAGTATAAATTCTAGAAGTTCTTAATGGGGACTTTAACCTAAAACATGGTGACCCAAGCATGAAACCCATGCTTTAATAAGTCACAATAATAATAATAAAAATTATTTTCTTTATTCTTTTGAAAAGTACATTACATAATGACTCAAGTACATTATTGAAGATCGAACATAGTTACCTTTTCCAACAAGGAGTTGGCACTTAGCTACTTCCGGAGCCTCCACGACTCTTTATATCTTTGTTCCCTTGATTTCTTCCTGTGATCATAGGGCCATGTGTTAGCACTTAGCTCGTAGCTCCCTTCTTCTTAGTGCATTCACTTATGTGCACTACAATAACTCGTCAGGGTCATGCCACCGGGTCAACGTGTCTTGTGGGGATTGCCTGATTAGGCTGAGTCAACCGCCGCATCATCTCTATGCATCCATTCTATGCCCTGTTAACAACCCACCAACCTCGATCTAGTGGGATGAAATCATGCTGATGTCAGCAATGCTATGTGTTGTCTTGTGAGTGGTGACACATGTCACCAAGAAAAGGGCCACTTGGGTACCCGAAAATGCCAGAAATAACTTCCACATGTCCTACTCTGATTGGGCAACATCATACTGATGTCATCATCCAATGTTGTCTCCTGTAAGACAAAAATACATTTCCACCTGTCTTCTTGGAGGATAGAGAAAATGTCCTCTAGACCTTTGTTTTACGATCATTTCCTTTTTCATTTTTTTTCGACCTAGCAGCCATTTTCTTTGTTTTACTTTGTTTTTTGCAAGGTCGACGCTTCTCTGCTTTGCCTTCTTTATTATCCTGCCAGGATAAACCTCCAGGATCACACTGCGTGGGCTGAGATGGCGGAGTGGTCCTCCTCCTGCTCCTTTTATATTGGTTTGTTGCTTTAATTGTCATGTAACGACACTTACCTCATGACACTTAGCCACGTGCTTTTGTAATGAACAAAGTTCGTATACTTAGAGGAATATTTTGATAACACTGTAGCGACAAAACTGTAGCTCATTGACTTTAAAATGAAAAATACACAATTTTATTGTACACTAGTATTTCTATTAATAGATGAATGTAAAAGAGTGATGAATGTTACAATGAGTGTCTACTTATATACCTAGGCAGGTGCCCTTTTATGAATGATCATGCCTTTTTAGACATGCCTTTATGTTTAACTAATGACTATTTAATAACCATTACTATGATTATTTATTATTTATATTTATTTGTATTGTATTTTTTTATATAAATTATATTCATAAAAAATTCTCCAAACAAACCTTCAAGAATTCTTTTCCGAGCTATCATTGCCAGGTGGGTTCCACCCGCTTAATGTAACCCAACACTTAACTTTATGCACCATATCAAATCTACCGGGGTACACTTGCCAAGCGGGCTCTGCTTGTGGTCGAACCCATTGCTACCACATCTACCTAAAGCTCTCACTTAGTGGCTCCACTTGTATTTTTGTTGAGTTTGGCATTTAATCCAACTTTGGTTTCACACCAAAGGATCCAAATACCTTTAACTCTACTATGAAGGCCTTGGGGTCACCAAAATTTGACTAGATCCATCTTTTGATTTAGAAGGCCTTTTTAGGACTTCCATATATCGTTGGAAATCTCTTTCAAATATTCATCCATCTGGGTGGAATACACCTACATATGAGATGATCTAGTGCTCCAAAACGGGCTCTAAATCTATTGCACTGATTCTAATCTTTTTCCATTCTTGTGTGCCTGGGACCTGCTCCCTGAGGCATTTCTTTGACTCATGTGCCTCCCGCTGACACCTGTTTCCACTTGTTAACATGAATGACATCATATTTCCAACATTCTCCCCCTTTGGCATTGATGTAAACACTAAGAACACCCTTAGCAAAGCATGGGTGCTGCCCCCCTGAGATAGACTTATGCTGATATGCATACCACTATTTATCCTTTGATATTATAGACTTATCCCCCTTTAGTTTTCTCCATCCATAGATCTCTCCCTCAGTGTTAATTTTGTTTGATTCCACTAGATGTCTCCCCCTTTGACATCAATGACAAAGACACCAACATGCTCCCATTGTCACCGTGATTCTCTGGTCAAACTGATCCTTGTGGACTTGGAAGCTTCACCAATATATGCTAAAAAATATATCAGTTGCCTTGATTTCTCTTGGAGGAGGAGCTAGTGAAGGGAGGAAAAAGGAATGACTCCCAACATTTTCCTGTAGTACTCAAACTGCTCTCTAGGGAGTGGCTTTGTAAATATATCAACAACTTGTTTTCTTGTGGGAACTTACTGGAGCTTCACAATTTGATTGCAACCTTCTCCCTCAAGAAATGATACTTGATGGGGATATGCTTGGTATTAGAGTGAAATATTGGATTCTTTGACATGATGATTTCACTTGTGTTGTCACAAATAATGGTTATAGGTTGGTCATAAGACACTTGTACATCTTGAAAAGTTTGTTTCATCCACAAAAGTTGAGTACAACAAGATGCTGCTGCAATATATTCTACTTCAACTGTAGTTAACAAAATAGATGCTTGATTCTTTATTTACCATGAGACTAGACTTTCTCCCAGAAAGAAAGCACCACCATTTGTGATTTTTCTATCATCCACAATGTTAGCGCTTGAAATTTCACCCCAGGCTGAGAAAGGTAAACCTCAAGGCAACATCAAACCACTTAGCCTCGTAGCTAGCCCTACGGGGCAGGAGAGGGTTCTCTCCGGTCTATCTCGGTAAAGATCTTCAATTGGTGAGATGACCAATAGGGTAACACTGATTTTAGGCTAGTAAACTGATCAAAAGGGTTTATTTGGGGTTTTTAGGGTTTTTGGTGGCAAATTGAGGAGATGGCAATTTTGGGTGCGGGGATTGGACACAGTTTCTGCAGGGGGTTCTTTGGGGCGAGATAGGAGACAGTATTGATGCCTTAGATTGAGGTGAATGGATGAGAAAGACAGGTGAGGAGCTAAGGAGAGCAAACAATAACTTTGAATTCTCCTTAAACAATAGAAAACATTGAAATTAAACAAACTTAAAAGCAGAGCATGAAAGTCATGAGTTCTACTTTAACACTTCATTTGCTTAATGTGTAGAAGGAAAAGAAAGGAAATGATTCACATAACACACTTACAAGTACATAGATAAACACACCATCAATACATGTAACCACAAAAATCCCAAAAAGGACTGCAAAACCCTGGTCTTCCTTAGCCAAAAATTGCAGAGGTACAGTGAATAATACAATGATAGCTTCTCCCTCAAGAGTCCAACCATGAAAATGAGCAAGAAAGTACATAATATAGATCATCTAACCTCTTTCCCTGCCTCCATGGGTCGAGCTCACTATCCTAGGAGCTGTTTCAACCACTTCTAAACTAAGCACTGAAAACTAGGCAGTTAAAACAACTTGCCTCTATAAGCTAGGAAACCAATTCATTCATTTAATTTTCACCTTTTTCATGAATGAATCTTCTAGAAGAGGTACATAAGTGTAAAAGTGTCATAAAAGTACATTAATTACATCAAAGAGCATAATAATCTACCCCAAAAAGTCAAACAGGGTCAAACTGCGTTTTTCTGAGCTGTACACTGAAATTTGGAGAAATTTGCCTGACGGGTCGCGCGCCTTTGGGACCACTTTTGGGGTACTTCCAGGTGGCCAAATTGAGCAAGAGTAGGCTTTTTAGAAATTTCTATGAGTCTAATTTCCAACCCAACTGGAATTTCTGAATTTGGTGGTCATTTGCCCCTCCAAAATTGCAATCTCCCAAGACTGCTTTCTGTGTCTCAAAAATGTGGCAGAAAGTCATTTTTTGCTTGTTTTTTGACTTTCAGGAGGCCCAAAACTTCATAAAATCTCTTGGCAATGGGTGATCATGTGTAACGTTTCATGCCAAATCCAGAAATGCTGAGTTTTTTGAAAATAGAGTTGCCAAGTGAAAGGGTCGCGCGGGGGGTGAGACCCGTTAAGCGGAAAAACCTGTTTTTTGCCTTAAAAACCAAAAATCACCCAAAATGCTCAAAATTTCTTGGAATCTGTGCTGGGGCTGAGCTATTTAGTGCCATGCTCATCCAAAGAGGCTTTGGCCAAAATTTGGAGTGGATCGGTCCTTTTCCGTCGTTTTAGTGCCTTGGCCAACCTCCTTGGATCTGGCGATTGCAATTTTGACATTTCTCTAAAACCATGACACCTGTGAAAAAAGTGAAGGAGGTTTTTCTTCTTTGGCATGTTATGGACAAAAACCTCTCTCAGTTTTCCAAAATTCATCTTTTATTGCTCTAGAACATCATTTGAGTGCGACTTGTCCCGATGTGTGAAACAAGGAATTTTGTCGAAATGGAGCGAAATGAAGGGGATAGGGGGCTTCTAAATTCTTGGGGAAATTTTTGGGAGTGGGGAGGGATGTTAGGAAGTAGGGGAAAGTGGAATCTCAGAGATTGAGCGAGGGGAAGGGGTCCAAAAGGGCAAAACATAGGCCAAACCTAGAAAATTGCCAGGTTGTAGCTAGAAACTAGGGTTTGTGCAAAAATGAGGAATTTGGGGGATCTCAGTGATGGGAAGTGTTGGATAAGGTACATGAAAGATAGGGGAAGGTGTATGAACATCTGGATACAAGTTTTTCTAGTGATTTGACCATCCAAGAGAAATTAGCTTTCAAAACCCTAGGAGAGGGAAATGACCCTGCCTAGGCGCAACTGAAGCATGGACAAGGTGTAAAATGACTCATTAGACACTGAGATGATAATGACAACCCTATGAATGATGATAGACTCAGCTGAATGGTGACATGGACTGACATTTGGACAACTTTAGAAGGAGTTAAAGCAAACCCTAGACCTATGCCTAGTGACCAAATTTTGCTTGAAAACTCTTTGAAATGACAAAATTTGACCTTGACACTTCAAAATCACTTTGTAAGAGCATATTTGATCACTGGAGGAAGGCTGGAAAGACTGACACTAACACAAAACACCTGCCCAATCAACACTAATATAAATAGTAAATGAGAAATATTTACCTCTGGGGTACCACAATCCATAGTCCATTGTTGCCCTGAGATATCTGAGAATTCTTTTGGCTGCTAATAGATGTCTTTGTCTAGGAGCTGCTTGATATCTTCCAACTATTACAATAGCTTGCATGATGTTTGGCCTTCAAGTTGTAAAATACAAAAGGCTGCCAATAATGGATCTATATAAGGTTTGGTCCATTGCTGGAGATTCATCCATCTTACTAAGCTTGCAACCTATCACCATTGGAGTGCTCACCAACAAGCATTCCTCTATGCCAAATTTCTTTAGCACTTCCTTGAGATACTTGCCTTGAAAACTAAAAATTCCTTCAGGGGTCTACACTATCTGCAATCTAAGGAAATATGATAGATCTCCAAGAATGGACATCTCAAATTCAGCTTTCATATCAACTGAAAATTCACAGGTTAGAAAATATGAATCACTAGCAAAGATGATATCATCAACATATACTACCACTACAATGAGTTTTTTGTCCTTTGTTTTGAGATAGAGATTGCTGGCAGCTGCTCCTCTTTTAGATCTACACTTGAGAAGGTAGTTGTTTAGCTTTGAATACCAATCCCTATGGGATTTCTTGAGGCCATGCAATTCCTTCTTAAGTATGCACACATAGTCTAGTTTCTATGTCAACTGAAAACCTTCTCGTTGCTCTATATAAAATTCCTCTTGTAGCTCTCCATTGAGAAAAGCAGATTTGACATCCATTTGGTAAATTTTGAATTATTTAAAACAAGAAAATGCTAAAAACATTTTGATTACTTCTAATATGGAAACAAGGTAAAAAGTTTCATGATAGTCTAATCCCTCTATTTAAGCATAGCCTTTTCACACCAACCGAGCTTTGTTTCTTACCACTTCTCCATGATCATTCACTTTATTTTTGAATACCCACTTTGTGCCAATGACATTCTTATTGGCAGGTCTTGGAACAAGCTTCCAGGTTTGATTTTTCTCTATTTGATACAATTACTCATTCATTTCCTTCAATCAATGTTGATTTTAGTTGGTGTGAGCAACATCTTTTGGTTCCTCCATGGACATCAATACAACATGTTCTTGCATAAGGGGATTGAGTAACTTCCTTCTAATATGCACTCATGGATTTAATTAAATGTCTAATCATATGGGTGATTTTTTTATACATAACTTGGGGGATCTCTGGCTTGAGGACTAGATAGATCTTCCTCACTTTCTTCTACAATTGCCTCATCATTTTCATCACCAATGCTTACTAGTTCATCAACGTTGGATTTTTCGAGTTGTTTCACTTCTTGACCATCGTGCTCATCTACATTACATCGATGTAGTCAATGATTTTCTTGTTGAACTTATTGTAACATATGTAATCCTTGATGTTATGTGAATAACCCAGAAAAATTCCTTCATCTGCTCTGGAATCAAATTTCCCAAGTTTCTCATCATTTCTTTTGATGTAGAATCTGCTGCCAATGTTTTTGAAGTGTTTGACTGTTATATGTTTCTCACACCACAAATCATAAGGAGTTTTGTCACTATTTAGTCTAATATGAGCCTTGTTGAGAATAACCACTACTATATGAATTTCCTCTACCGAAACCTCTGTTGAACATTCTTTTCTTTCATCATTGCTTTGGCTAATTGCTGTAATGACTTGTTTTCTCTCTTTGCAACATCGTTTTGCTGGGGAGTATTTGCTATGGTAAACTGTATCTTGATGCGATTTGTCTTATAGAATTCATTAAACTCATTTGAAGTAAAATCACCTCCATTGTTTGACCTGATGCTTTTGATTTTGCAATTGGTTTCATTCTCATCCATAGCTTTGAATTCTTTAAACTTATCAAAAGCCTCAGATTTATCTCCAAGAAAGGAAACCCACATCATCTTGCTGAAGTAATCAATTATTAACATAAAATATAGCTTACCTGTGGTTGATTGCATTCTGGATGATCCACACAAATCCATGTGCACCAGCTACAATGGATTTTCTAAAGAGTTTTCCTTTGCCTTGAAAGGAACTCGATCTTGCTTTCCTAGTTGATAAGATTTGCAAATAATGTTCTTTGGATTTGAAATCCTAAGAAAATCCTTAACAATATTTTTCTTGCTAAGCTTGACAATCTGGTTAAAGTTCAGATGTCTAAGCCTACTGTGCCATTACCAACTCTCATCAATCTTGGTCAAACAACACTTTTCTATCTTCTCCTTTAGCACATAAACATTGTTGTATGTTCTTACAACCTTATCAACTCTTTCACCTATGCTTGTGGACTTGATTTGACAATTGTTAGCTTTGAACACATCTGAGACACACTTAGCATATTATGTTTCAACCCATCAACATACAAAACACTCTTAGCTTTACCTTTGTTGTTTGAGAGTCTGACCACTCCTTTTGTAATTATTTTTCCTGGAGTATTGTTACCAAAGGTCACATTACCTTTGTCAACATGCTTCCAAATGAGAAACTTGATTCTATCTCTTGTGATATGCTTGGAACAACCACTGTCCACATACCAATGGCTCCCACCATTGTGAGCATATAAGGCAATGTCACATTGCTATGTTTTTCCTTTTTCTTTCTAGACTTTGGAATTCTGTCCCATTAGGGGAATTTTGAGGTCTAAAATGGGCCTCCTAAGGAAATTATAAAATAATAGTGGAAATAATAAAATAAGATTAGATTACATCATTAAAGTTTAGAGGGAAATAAGAAATAACTACTTTTTCAACTCATATTTTCAACTTATCTCCCTCTGGGTTAACTCAAATTTCGAGCGAGAACACTCGTTGGATGCATAATTTGATTCCTCTTCCAAGGAGCACCCATGTTGCATACTTTTGATGGACACTGCTACACAAAAAATGAGAAATACATGAAAAACATGATTGCAATAAGGTTTTTTCATGTATTTCTCATTTTTTGTGTAGCAGGGTCCATCGAAAGTATGCAACATGGGTACTCTTTGCACGAAGAATTAAATTTTGCATCTAACAAGTACTCCCGCTTGAAATGTGAGTAACAAATTAGGGATATAAGTTGAAAAAGCAATTTTATTATTTTATTATTTTTTAATATTTTTATTTTTTTACTCCAAAAATGGTGAATCATCCCCCATGGTTCACATCATCATCTTGAATCCTATTGGTTCTTAAGGAGGCCCATTATAGACCTCAAAATTCCTCTAATGAATTTTATTTTACTGACTTTGTCTTCTTTTCTTTAAGTCTGTAATTAACTGCTATATGCCCACAATTTTGGCACTTGAAACGTTGTACTTTGTAATTCAAGGGAGAAAAATAATTATTATACTTAGGTTTGCTTCTTCTCTGCTGAAATCTTCTCTTTGATTTGAGTTGTCTATATGATAGATTAACTCTACAATTTGCAGTTTTGTGGCCATAATTGGTACATGTGAAACAATACCCCAAGAAGATATCGTTGTACTTGGATGTCTGCGTTCTGCACTGAGCATAATTTTGGCCAGTTTGATTTACATGTAAAACTTACTCCCTTTGCTGCTACTGATTTCTCTTTTGGTGAGTAAGTATCTCCTACTTTGCAGTTCTTTCGTTTTTTATATGGATGATTACATCTATATGTTATATATTTAAACAATTTATTCTAATAACTATTTTTTTTTCAAATAATTTATTTATTTCTTTTTTCAACTAAATGGTTATGAGACTACCCAGTAGAACTAGTTTATAGGTTTTTTTTCACAATTTTCACCAAATAAAACATATCTCCCAAAATTTAAACCCGTTAGAAATAGAATATGTGCCTCGATCACTTAAGTTCAACTCATTCAACTCCAAACCATTCATTTTGATAATTACTTTTTAATATTATGTTAAAATCAATATAAACCTTTTTTTTTTCAATATTTTAAATTATCAAATTTACACTATATATTTTTTTAGCCATGAAAAATATCTTACCGTTAATAACACTGTATACCAAAATTAACCTCATAAAATACTTAACCCAACCAGTATGTAACTTAGAAACATGGACGCAGCTTGACAATAACATATTTTCCTTTGTGGAGTTATTTTTATTTAATCACTGTAGTCACATGTTATTATTCAAACGTAGGTGTATAGAGCTGGAGATTTAGCAATTTTTAATAGTCACTTCCATTATTAAATTAAATTATTTGTTTAACATATGTTATCGGAAGGATTTAATTAGTTCTAAAAATTAATTCAACTTATTAAATTATTCATTCAAGTTATAATTTGGTTATATATATGTGTATATAAAGAGAATTAATTCAATTTATTAAATATATATTACTATTCAAATTTAATTGAATAAGTAGATTAATAATGATTTAATTTAAATTTATTTAATTAAAATATTTTGATTAATTAAACTATAAATAATTATTTTAAAAAATTAGCTTATAATCATGATAAACTTTGTTATTTTTAGGATCATTGCAGAGGAATATATGAATAATACAACTGGTATCTTTTGCTATTTCGTTGATTTTAAAATTGCTTTTGACACAATTCTCAAAACTAACTTTTGCAAGAGGAGGTTGGAAGAGATAAATGTTCCTCTTGATTTGAGGGTTGCAGTGACAAGGTTGTATGAGAATGTTATTACCAAGTTTAAGACCATTCAACATCTACATTGATAAGTGAGAAGAGTGTTTGGAAGAAGCATATTATATTGGACCCTTTCTCACTCATATAGTCATCATTCTTCTTCTTTACATTGATGATATTATTCTCTCGGCAAGGAGTCCTTAATATCTCGATAAGATCTAAGAATCCTCTAAGATTTATTATCCAAGTGTTGGAAACACTGAGAGGAGGGGGGGGTTGAATCAATATTACTTTTTAATTGTTCTTTTTATCATCAAAGCATGTATATATGGAACACAGAAATAGATAGCTAGAATAAATGCTTTTATTAACACAAACAGTGCAATGAAATAAATACAATATATAAATAGTTGCAATCAGTAGCCAGGCACCAACATGGACTTTAGTGAGGCTCCAACCTCCAGAGCACCAACTCTGTTTTGCCAAGGCAATAGTTCTGCACTTAGGAGCACAAACTCCCAATGATTTCAATCCTTTCAGTTCTGAGGCTCCAATGCCATGGGCTCCAACCCTGACCTAGTATAAACTGTTTTGTTGTATTTCTCTGCTCCCGAGCCTACTGAGCTTCTACTTCACTCCTGTTCTCTTGCTTCTCTTGTCTCTCCCACCTCTGCCTAAACTTCGGCTTCCTCTCGCTCTGATTATTTGCACACACTTCCTTGTTTTTTTTTTGTATTCCTGATGCCTCTGATTGTTCGTTTCCTCTTTCCACTGGCTCTTTGGCTTCTTCAACGCTCGCTTCAACTTCCTTTGTGCTGGATTGTCCTTTGGCTTCCCTCTTCTTCATCGCTTTGGCTTCCTCTATGCTCGCTGGTCCTTCGGCTTCCTGGCTTTTCGGCTTCCTCAGTCTCTTCGTGCTCACCAACACTCCTGGGACACGTTGATTTAATGACGAGAACCGAAATACACAGAGAAAGCTACCATGTCACCACCACCATTGCAATCGGCATCATTCAGGCCTTCTGAACTATCGTGAGTGTTTCTTATGAATTTTCGCCTTTAAAACCGCGCAATATAGATATTCTTATACCACAAATGGTATTTCGGAAGGGGCATAAGCGAGAACTGGTATTCAGAGGATGGCTTCCGATTCCACTCGGCAAGTGACACGTAGTAGCGGGAAGGAAGAGGATACCGCTTTTTGGGCGGGTATTCCTTGAGCTACATGTCCACCCGAAATATATGTAGACCGTTGGATCCACGAAGGGATGATCAATGGTGGAGGGTCAGATGCACCGGGAATGCAGACCTGCCTTTTTATGGTTGCGAATGTAATACACAGGAATATATGAAAAAACGACCGAAACGCTAAAGGGCAGACTTCAAATTTATTACACCCACATTTATAACTTTATCGGGTCCGCTACATATATCGCAATCAGCAGTCGCAACTTCCCAATGGCCGATGGCTGATTCACCTACGGATGCGATATGATATTAAGCCAAATTGTAATGTTGCATCGGGTCCGCAACATATATCGCAATCGGCACTTTCAGGGGTGACACCCCTTTGTATTATTGTGATGGGCGGATGTGATATAACATTAAAACATTGCATAATGTTGTCGTCAGGTCCGCACATATATGTCGCTGTCGGGGATTTCAGGTAGTGGCTCGATGTAGAACCCGCCGATTACAATATCGCCGATATATATATATATATATATATATATATATATATATATATATATATATATATATATATATATATATATATATATATATATATATATTTGCCGCCTTTGTACTCCGATATATATATCTTTTCCGCCTCCGATAGTGTATATTGATATACCTATGTTTTCCACCTCTGATAGTGTAAATTTCCTTTATGTATAGGTTTTCGATATAACTATGTCTTCTGCCTTCGATAGTGTAAATTGCCTTTATGTATGTTATATGTTTCTCCGCCTGTATTTGCATGCATATATGGCCTCCAATAGTGTCTTTGCATGCATATAACTCTTTTGTGGCATATATTGCTCCCGATAGTGTATTATTTGACATACTTTGCTATGATAGCTCCCGATAGTGTATTCTTTGGCATCCATTGCTCCGATAGTGTATTCTTTGACATACTTTGCTCCGATAGCTCCTGATAGTCTATTCTTTGGCATCCATTTCTCCCATAACTCTCTGATAGCTTTGTTTTGCTCCTCCGATGGCTCTGTTTGCTTCCTCTGGCTCCTCAAATATTGCCATATTGACATAAATGACAATCTATGCCAACAATCTCCCCCTTTGTTATTGATGGCAATATTCTTCTTCTCTCCCCCTTTGGCATCAATGGAAAAGGAATGCATACAGACTCCCCCTGTCAAACTGCTCCCCCTGTAGAACTGCTCCCCCTGTCCTACACCATCTTTATGAATGAACTTGAGTGATGCTAAAGAGATAACCCCCATCTTTTGACGAAGATGTTCAAATGCTTCTTGAGGAAGAGGTTTTGTGAAAATATCAGCTATCTGCTCCTTAGTATTGATATATTCCAAGATGATGTTCTATTCAACTACTTGTTCATGAAGGAAACGATACTTGATTGGTATATGTTTGGTCTTTGAGTGCATCACTGGATTTTTGCAGAGACTAATAACACTTGTGTTATCACAATAGATGGTAATTGGTTGATCTGTACCTATGTTGACATCTTTTAGAGCTTCCTTCATCCATAGTATTTGAGTACAACAGTCTGCAATAGCTATATACTCGGCTTCGGCTGTGGATAATGATATAGATGTCTGTTTTTTGCTGAGCCAAGATACTAAACAGTCTCCCAGGAAGAATGCATTTCCACTAGTACTTTTTTGATCATCTACACTTCCGGCCCAATCAGCATCGGTGTATGCAGTTACAGTCAGTGTTGAGCTCTTAGGGTACCAAAGACCGAAATCAGGAGTTCCTTTAAGATATTTGAGAATTCTTTTTACAGCTAACAAATGGGATTGTTTAGGAGTAGATTGAAATATTCCCACCATTCCTACTGCCTGCATTATGTCGGGTCTTGTAGTAGTTAAGTACAGAAGGGCTCCAATTATTGACCTGTAATGAGTTGCATCTACTGGAGGGGAGTCACAATTTTTGTTCAATTTGCAATTTGTGGTCATAGGTGTGCTCATGGGTGCACAATCTTCCATTCCATATCTTTTAAGCATGTCTTTAAGATATTTGGCTTGAGATATAAACAATCCTGCTCTGGTTTGAGATACTTGTAGTCCAAGGAAGTGAGATAACTCTCCTATCATCGACATCTCAAACTCTTTTAACATGTTTTGAGAAAATTCATGGCTCATCTCATCATTATTGCTAGCAAAAATTAGATCATCAACATAAACAAGTGTGACTAGTAACTTACCTTCATCCGTCTTTAAGTAGAGAATACTTCCTGCCACTCCCTTCTTGAAGCCTTGTTGTTGTAGATAGTGATCCAATCTTGCATACCAAGCTCTGGGAGCTCGTTTCAATGCATATAATTCCTTTTTCAACTTACAGACTAAGTCTTTTTCTTCTGTTAGATCAAACCCTTCTGGTTGCTCCATGTAGACTTCTTCCTTGAGTTCCTCATTCAGAAATGTTGATTTTACATCCATTTGATAGATTTTGAATCCTTTTGAGCAAGCAAATGCCAAGAACATCCCGATAGATTCCATACGAGCTACTGGTGCAAATGTTTCTTCAAAATCAATTCCTTAAATTTGTGATTTGCAAACAAGCCTTGCCTTGTTTCTGATGATTTGTCCTTCTTCATTCATTTTGTTTTTGAATACCCACTTGGTTCTTATAATGTTTTTGTCCTTTGGACGAGGTACCAGCTCCCATGTATCATTCTTCTCAATTTGGGACATTTCTTCTTCCATGGCTTTTACCTAATGAGGATCCTTACTTGCTTGAGTATATATTTCTGGTTCTATCATGGATAGAAGAGCAATATCGTTTTTCTTTGGTGTATTTATCATCCTTCTTCGGGTTTGCATCCCTTCATCTCTATTGCCAATAATATGCTATTCTGGATGATATTTCTGGATAAACTTCATCTTTGAAGGGGTATGAGGTGGTTCTTTTTCCTCTTCTTATTCTTCCTGATCTATTTCTTCTTTTTCTGGTTCTTCTTCTTCAAGGAAAGGATCAACTTCGTGTTCTTCTATTTCTTCTTCTGGAAAGTCTTCATCAATCTTTACATCAATGCTTTCCACTATTTTTCTTAATTGATTATTGTAGCACTTGTAGGCTTTGGTCCGTGTAGTGTATCCAAGGAAGATCCATTCATTAACCTGAGAATCAAACTTTCCTGGTGAGCCATCATTGATTTTTATGAAGCACTTGCTTCCAAAGATCTTGAAGTACTTTACTGAAGAAGGTCTTCCTTTCCATAGTTCATAAGGATTTTTTTCACTATTTGGCTTTAATTGAGTTCGATTCAAGGTATAGATAGCTGTCCTGACTACTTCTCTCCAGAATTTTGGTTGCAAATCCACTGCCAATATCATTGTTCTTTCCATTTCATGAACTGTTCTATTTCTTCTTTCAACTACCCAATTTTGCTGAGGTGTTATGGCAGCAGTGAATTCTCTTTTAATTCCATGTGTTTTGCATAATTCATTAAATTCTTTTGATGTGAATTCTCCCCTTATATCTATTCTGAGGCACTTAATATTTGTGTCCTTTTCATTTTCTACAAGCTTTAAGATTCTTAAAACAATCAAGTTCTTTAGATTTATATTTTATAAAATATAGATCCACATCATTCTAGTATAGTCATCAACAAATAAAACAAAGTACCTTTCTCCTTGGAGTGCCTAATTTCTAGTTGGTCCACATAAATCAGCATGGATGATCGCCAAAGGCTTTGATTTAGAGAACTCCTTGGTCTTGTGGCTGGTTCTGGTTTGCTTTCCATGACATGGACCACATACTCCTTGATTTGGTTTGAATACCTTTGGAATGTCTCGTACAACTTTAATCTTGCTGATCTTGATCAAGTTCTCGAAGCTTGTATGTCCAAGTTGCTTGTGCCACAACCAACTTTCATTTGTTTGACTTAAGTAGCATTTATCTTCTTGAACCTTATTCGTGATGTAAATGTTTTCTGGTGTTCTAATCCCTTTTGCCATAAGTTCCCCTGAGGAAGAGTTCCTTATTTCATAGTCTTTGGTGCTAAAGACAACATTATGTCCTGGATCACAGATCTGGCTAACACTCAAGAGGTTGTGTTTGAGCCCGTTTACTAGCAGATAATTTTGGGATTTTCCTTTTCCATTGATAAGAGTAACAGTTCCCTTCCAGCAATTCTGGCAGATCCACTTCCAAAGGATACATTTCCTTCCTTTTTGCTCAATGAGACAAACTTCCTTTTGTCCCCTGTCATGTGTCTGGAGAACCCACTATCCAAAAACCAATGATTTTCATTATTTTGAGCATATAGAGCCAGGCCACATTTATCCATATTGGGATTCTCACTACTTGCTTTTCCTCTTTTGAGTGGGCAATTTTGTTCATAGTGTCCATTATTGTAGCATAATGAGCAAATCAGATCAAATTTGGTCAAGGGATCAAATGAATTGAAGGTTTTGATTTGTACCTGCCTTTTGGGGCCATATGATTTGATTATTTGATCCTTTAGCTTTGGTGTTTCACTCTTGCGAGCCATGCAATATCTGACTTGATGACCAAAGTTTTTACAATGAAAACAATGTCCAAGAAAGATAGTTTTGTACCTATTGTGGTAGCCACGATTTGAGTCAACTTCCTTCCTTGGAATTACTCCCTCTTCATTCTTTGGATTTGAGATGGGCCTTTGATGGAATACTGGTTTGTATCTGCTGTAATATCCATGATTCAAATCCACATTTTTCTTTGGAGTTATTCTCTCTTCATTCTTTGGATCTGGGATGCGTTTTTGATGACATACTTTTTCTTCTTTTAGGTTGCTGGAAAGTGCATCAGTATAGCTTTTCACACTATTCTTAGTACTTGATGATTCTCCTTTAAAACTTATTCCAGACTTGTCATGTTGAGGTTTTTGACTTTTTAGGATAGTCTCAAGTATTTGAGAGCTTTCCCAACCCTTTTTAACTTGCTCCGATTCCTTCCTCAGAGATAGTATTTCGGCTTCACGTTCTTCGCAAGTCTCTTCTTTTTCTTTTAGCTTTGTTTCCAAGAGATCTTCTCTTCTTCTTGTTTCCTCGTTTTCTACCTTGAGTGAAATGATTTTATTCCGTAATTTATCATTTTCTTCAATGGCACTTATTAACAGTTCATCTACAATTCCTTCTAGCCCCGAGTCATCATCATTTGTGAATGCCATGAATAATGTTTCTTAGCTTTCATCATGGTCAGTTTTCTCATCTGATTTATTTTTGATGACTACAAATTCATCCTCATCAGACTCATCTTTCTTAGAGAAGAATTTCTTCTTATTGCTCCCTTTCTTTTTGTATACCATTCTTTTAGAATTTCCTTCATCATCACTATCTTGTTTATGAGGACATTTTGCAGCATAATGACCTATTTTTCCACTTTTAAAATAGATAAGAGGGTACTTACCTTTTAGCTTAGATCCTTATTTCAGCTTTCGTACAAATTGAGCCAATTCAGATTCCACATTGGAGTCATCACTATAATCATTCCTTTCTTTCCCCTTCTTTGATTTTGAAGCCTTGAATGTTGCATCTTTGGAGCTTGGGCCACCTTTTCTCATCTCATAGGCAGTGAGGATTCCATGGAGTTCATCCATCTTGAGAGTATCTAGATCCTTTGCTTCTTCTATGGTGCTTATTTTGGAGTCAAATCTATCTGGAAGAGATCTTAAGACCTTTTGAACAATGGTACTTTCTTCAATCTTTTCATCCAATCCTTTAAGAGAGTTGACCACTTTAGCTACTTGGAGAAAGTATGATGCAATATCTCCTTCATCTTCCATTTTCAGAATTTGAAATTTCCTTCTGTGAGTTTGAAGCTTTGCCTTCTTGACTTTTGAGTCTCCATCGTATAAGCCAATTAGCTTATCCCACATTTCTTTGGCAGAGTTACAATTCATGACTTTTGTAAACTCGGAATCAGTGATTCCACTAGTGATGGAGTTCAAGACTTTTGCATTTGCAATGTAGGCTTTCCTCTCGTCTTGATCTGTTGGAAGAGTGGGAGGAATTTGGTACTCATTTAGAACGAAATTCCAGACTTCAGGTCTAAGGGACATTAAGTAGTAGGTCATTCTCTTTTTCCAGAAACCAAAGTTGGTGCCGTCGAATAGAGGAGGTTTTCCTGACGCTTCGTGATTTCTCATCATGACTACGAATCCTTCTTCAAGCTATTAGGCTAATATGAAGAAGGCCGCTCTGATACCAATTGTTGGAAATACTGAGAGTGGGGGGGGTGAATCAATATTACTTTTTAATTGTTCTTTTTATCACCAAAGCATGTATATATAGAACACATAAATAGATAGCTGGAATAAATGCTTTTATTAACACAAACAATGCAATGAAATAGATACAATATATAAATAGTTGCAATCAGTTGCCAAAACCAACTTAGTGAGTCTCCAACCTCCATAAAACCAACTTTGTTTTGCTAAGGCAATAGTTATGCACTTAGGAGCACCAACTCCCAAGGATTCCAATCCTTTAAGTTATGAGGCTCCAATCTTGTGGGTTCCAACCCTAACCTCGTATAAACTGTTTTGTTGTAGTTCTCTGCTCCCAAGCCTGCTGAGCTTCTGCTTCACTCCTGTTCTCCTGCTTCTCCTGTCTCTCCTACCTCTGCATAAACTTCAGCTTCCTCTCGCTCTGATTATTTGCACACGCTTCCTTTTTTTTTTCTGTTTTTGTATTCATGATGCCTTTGACTGTTCATTTCCTCTTTCCACTGGCTCTTTGGCTTCTTCAATGCTCACTTCAGCTTCCTCTGTGCTGGCTTGTCCTTTGGCTTCCCTCTTCTTCATCTCTTTGGCTTCCTCTGTGCTGGCTGGTCCTCCGGCTTCCCGGCTTTTCGGCTTCCTTAGTCTCTTTGGACACGTTGATTTAACGGCGAGGACCAAAATACACAGAGAAAGATGTCATGTCACCACTGCCATTGCAATCGGCATCATTCAGGCCTTCTGAACTATCAGGAGCATTTCTTATGCATTTTGGCCTTCAAAACCCCGCACAATACAGATATTATTATACCGTAAGTGGTATTTCGGAAGGGGCATAAGCGGGAACTGGTATTCAGAGGATGGCTTCCGATTCCACTTGGCAAGTGACACATAGTAGCGGGAAGGAAGAGGATACCGCTTTTCGGGTGGGTATTCCTCGAGCTACATGTCCACCCGAAATATATGTAGATTGTTGGATCCACGAAGGGATGATCAACGGTGGAGGGTTGGATGCACCGGGAATGCGGACCCACCTTTTTATGGTCGCGAATGTAATATACAGGAATATATGAAAAATGACCGAAACACTAAAGGGTGGACTTCAAATTTATTACGCCCGCATTTATAACTTTATCAGGTCCACTACATATATCGCAATCGGCAGTCGCAACTTCCCGATGGCCGATGGCCGATTCACCTACAGATGCGATATAATATTAAGCCAAATTGTAATGTTGCATCGGGTCCGCAACATATATCGCAATCAGCGCTTTCAGGGGTGACACCCCTTTGTATTATTGCAATGGGTGGATGCGATATAACATTAAACCATTGCATAATGTTGTCGTCAGGTCTGCACATATATGTTGCTATCGAGGATTTCGGGTAGTGGCTCGATGTAGAACCCACCAATTACAATATCGCCGATATATATATATATATATATATATATATTTGCTGCCTCTATACTCTGATATATATATCTTTTCTACCTCTGATAGTGTATATCAATATACCTATGTTTTCTGCCTCTGATAGTGTAAATTGCCTTTATGTATAGGTTTTCAATGTAACTATGTCTTTCACCTCTGATAGTGTAAATTTCCTTTATGTATGTTATATGCTGCTTCACCTATATTTGCATGCATTTATGGCCTCCGATAGTGTATTTGCATGCATATAACTCTTTTGTGGCATATATTGCTCCCGATAGTGTATTCTTTGACATACTTTGCTTCGATAGCTCCCGATAGTGTATTCTTTGGCATCCATTGCTCCGATAGTGTATTCTTTGACATACTTTTCTCTAATAGCTCCCGATAGTGTATTCTTTGGCATCCATTGCTCTGATAGCTCTCCAATAGCTCTGTTTTGCTCCTTCGATGGATCTTTTTTCTTCCTCTGGCTCCTTGAATATTGCCATTTGACATCAATGACAATCTATGTCAACACCAAGATGATTGTTTATACTAACAAAACCAAAGTCATGATAATTAAATCTAAAAGGATCACATCGGATGCCTTCATACATGAAAATAACAACTTGGTGGTTGTCCCTTCATACAAATATCTTGGAATCAATATCCATCAAAAAATCAAGTGGAATAATAACATTGAGAAAATGATATATGGAGGACGTAAAACTTATTATGGACTTGAAAAAAGATTGTAAGTTAACATATATTTGGATATGGGATAAAAATAAATCTCTCTTTGAGACTCTCGGCACCACTATTATTTTATATGGATGTGGAGGAATATAGAACAAATCCAAAAGCGACTTATAGCCTATAAATTCAAGATTAAATAAAACACACACTATCCTATCCTCCTTATAAAATTAAACCATTCCCCCATTAGAGACATGGTCATGACTCTTTTCCAATGGTATATATTGCAAAATATGTTAGGATATTCTGACACATAGTAAATAATTAAGTATAACTTGGTTTAGCATATAGTTAGGTAAAGTGTGTTTCTTTAGTATGTACTTTTTGTAACTTACAATCCGACAGTCACAATATGTTCTAGACATGAAGTGATTCAATGGTTCATTCTCTCCTTGGTATTACCGACACTTGATCCGTGGCTTAACCCCCGATTGGTCCATGATCTCTATTTAAAGAGAATGGAAGGTCATTTGTTAGGTGACCTTTCATGAGAGAAAATTATGTAAAATTTCTTTCTTTTACATTAATAAATTTCCTGAAGTGGTCGTGTTGGCTCAGACCATGGACTGTTTCCCTCTTTGAGGGTTTTAACCATGTCAAGAATACTAGGGTATTGATATGTGATATGTTTGTGAGTGGTGTCCTTTGATGTTCTATCTGAGGAACTTACACTATAAATTCCTACATGGTATCAGAGCTATTCTAGGGCCACATCCGTTGCTGATCCAAATTTGAAGCCGATACAAATGCATCCGACTGTCATTTCCTAGATATACTGTTTCTAACTCCTTTCGAGTCGAGAGGACTGCTATATTGTGTTAGGAGCATCTGTTGCGGTGAGGAACCCCTTTAGTTTCATGTGAAAAGTTTTCCGGTAGCCCTAGCTATGTCATTTTTAAGATCTGGAAGTATACACTCTTTATTTGCAGTTACAGTTATTTATCTCTCCGTTTATCTCAGATTATAGTCCTCTATAATTTTTTTTATTTACCGGATCTATACCTTTCATTTTTGCGTATTCTCTTTGTCCCATGACTCTGTGTGATATGGGCAAACTAGAAACAAAAAGAAAGGATTTTTCTCATGTGTATGCTCTTTTCCGCCACGCCTTAGCATGATCTCGGAAAATCAGAAACATTGAGAAGGACAAATCTAACTTTAAGCTGTAAGACTTGGATTACTTTTGCTTGTTCGTTTTGGGTTGTCTGGTTTTTTTTTGTTTTGTAGGCAAAAAAATAGTTTTTTCAAGTAAGCACGCACTCCAAAGCTTTTAGTGAGCACAAAAAAAAAACCCTTTCTCCTTTCCAAAAATTACTAGCCTTTTATACTAGCTCACTCGGTCCAAAGTTACTTTATGAGAATAGAGGTCTTGGGTTCAAGTCTTTCTTTTTGTTGAGTTACTTTTTCAAAAAGCACATGTAACTTATGTTTTAAAGTTACTTTATGTAAAAGCGTTCTCACCCATTATAAAAAGTGAGTCACTTATAATTCTAAAGTCTCTTTTTCTTTTATTTAAGTTACCATTTAGTGGATAGTTCATAAAGTATTATTGTAAAAGTGACTTTCACTTATTTATAAAAGTGGGTCACATAAAGTAATATTTTTTCTTAAAGTAAGCTAATTAGATTAAGTTTGGAAAGGGGGGGATTTTTTTTAAATATAACATTCTAATTTGTTTCCCAACATTCACATAGTTTGTCGGCATCTTCAACAACATTTCTTCAAAAAGCCATAATTTCTCCATCTGGAAGCCATTTTTAGAGCCGTTTTTTTAATCGGCCTAACTTTTCGAGATTTTTCCATTGGAGCACTTAGTTTTAGCATCTACAACTTCAGTTTCTTTTAAAATGGAAAGTCCATGCCTAGTTATTCTTGACATCACCAACTATTTCCAATGACTATCCTACATTGTGGATTTATTTAGAAGTAAAGGTCTTTATAGAATAGCCTCAAGCCAAGAGTCTAAACTTAAATATGAAGATAAGCAAGCCAAATGGGAAAATAAGTAAGATCAAGCACGTGGGTTGATAGGGATGTCTATTTCTCTAGACCTTAGATTCCATATCGCAGAAATTGATACCCCCGATGAAGCAATGAAACAACTCAATAAAGTTTTTAGAATTAAAAATGAAATTAGAGCCCATCAACTTGAAAATGAGTTGCTTACGTTGGACCCCAATATTTTTTCTTCCATTGAAGATTTTTTGTCCAAGTTCAATACCCTTAGACTTCTTTTTGAAGGTGTTAAGGTTAAGAAAGAAGATGGTAACCTTATCTATTCCATTCTTACTAAGTTAGGACCAGCCTACTATGTGTTTGTTTCCACCTTCCATTCTACTAGAGAAACCTTTATTTCTCAAGGACAAGACTATACGTCCCCCTCTTTTGATGCCTTTTGTGATGCTTTAATAAGAGAACAAGAAAAAATCTTACATCTTAGTCTTCTTAATATTGGAAATTATTCTAAGAAAGCCTTAGCAGCTCAACAACAACCAAATTCAAAGAATCCTAAGAAGAAACATCCTAAAAATAATGGTCCTGAACCAAACAAGGGTCCTAAGCAATTTCAGTCTCAAAATGAAAAATCAATTCAACAAAATGATAAGGCAAATAAAAACAAAGGGAAGAAGATTGATAGACATTGCAACTTTTGTAATCATGATGACCACTTAGAATCCAAATGCTTTAAGAAGATGGAATCCTTGGAAGTAATCATGAAGAAGCATAACATCCATTTGGAGCACTCTTCAACTTAAACTTCATCTTCAGGAATAACACTTTCTACATGTGGTTGTCAAGCATCTTGGTCTGGTTATGCACTAAATGCATCTTCTTCTTCTCATTCTCATGAGTGGCTCATTGATTCTAGAGCTTCTTATCACATGGCCAAAAACAAAGCCATGTTTTCTTCTGTAAATGATTGTAACACCAAAAATATTTATGTTGGTGATGATAGATCTCTTAGTGTTGTAGGGACTCGAACTATTCATCTAGACAATGGTCAATTTAATGATGTATTATGTGTTCCTACCTTATCCTCCAACCTTCTATCTGTATATCATATAACTCATTCAGGTGAAGGTAAAACCATTGAATTTTCACCTCATGATGTTGTAATTAGGACCTAAGAGATCCTAGATAGATTTTAGCTACTAGCATTGCAGATGATTCTACAAGGTTGTATAAGTTTAACAACTTTGTGTCATCAACTCTTCCCTCGGTATTTGTTGCTCATAATGATGAAGTGAACAAACTTTGGCATGAGAAATTTGGTCACTTAAAGTATCTCTCCCTTCAAAATCTATGTAAAGAAAATATGGTGACAGGTCTTCCTATGGTATCTTGCAGAGATGGTGTTTGTTCTAGATGTGTACTCAGAAAACATCATCAGGATATTTTTGAAAACCCTGCCTCTTGACATACCTCAACCCCTTTATAGCTTATGCATAATGATTTATGTGGTCCACTTCCAGTTGTTTCATTCTCTGGCTACAAGTATTTGTTAACTTTCATTGATGATTTCTCCATATGCACTTGGGTATACTTCTTAAAACTCAAGAGTGAAGTCTTTAACATGTTCTTGGCCTTTAAGGTCTTTGTTGAGAAACAATCGAGACATCAAATTATTAAGCTAAGATCTGATAATGATCGAGAATATGTTAACAACAAATTCATCAACTTTTGCACTGAGCATGGGATTCAATTGCAACATATTGTTCCATATACTCCACAACAAAATGGTGTAGCTGAAAGGAATAATCACACCTTAAAGGAAATGGCTAATTGCATGCTTCAATCTAAAGGACTTACTCTTAATTTTTGGGCAGAAGCAATTAACTGTGAAAATTACATAGTAAATCACACTCCTACTAAGGTTTTAAAGAATATCACTCCAGAAGAAGCATGGAGCTCAATTTAACCAAATGTAAGTCACTTTCATGTTTTTTGAAGTGAAGCATGGGCCCATATTCTAGATGAGAAACATAAAGCCTTAGAACCTAAGAGTGAAAAATGTATTTTTGTTGGATATTTTGAAGATGTCAAAGGATATAGACTTCTTCAACCTAAATCCAAAAATGTTATAATTAGAAGAGATGTAAAGTTTGCTGAAAATATATTAGCCTACGAGCCTAGTTCGACAGATGTGCCACCTCCCTCTATCCCTTCTACTTCTAAAAGTATTCCTTCTTCAGATGATGACAATGAGGATGACAATCCTCCCCCACCTTCTTGGGATCCTCCTTCAACTGCTTAGCTTCCAAAATGGGTTTTCACTACTTGGGATGCAACAGGTTCTCTTGCAGGTGATCCTAGAGATCAACGTTGTACACGTTCTCAGTTCAATAGAGCCTCTTCTTTACTGGCTCAAGCTTCAACGAATTATGATCTTGACACCTTTGCAGAAGATTCATGGCATCCAGATTGGGACGCAACTATGAATGAAGAATATCGTTCATTATCGGAAAATGATACATGGGACCTTTTTCCTCTTTCGAAGGGACGAAAACTTGTTAGATGCAAATGGGTTTACAGAACCAAGTTTGGACTAGATGAAAAAGTTGATAAACATAAAGCTCATCTTGTTGCTAAGGGTTTTTCACAAGTTGAAGGCATTGACTATACTTAAACCTTCTCCCCTGTTGCAAAAATGAACTCAATCCACCTTGTTATTTCCCTTGCTACCTCTTTCAAATGGGAAGTCCATCAGATGGATGTTAAATCCCCCTTCTTGCATGGGGACTTGCATGAAGAAATCTATATGGAACAACCTCTTAGATTTATACAAACAAAATCCAGCCTTGTATGTCAGCTTAAGAAATCCCTTTATGGTCTCAAGCAAGCCCCTCAGGTTTGGTATGCCAAAATGGATAACTTTCTTTTAGATATTGGCTTTTCTAGGTGTCATTATGACAATATTGTCTACACCAAGAAAGTGGGTAAGTCTCTTATCATTCTTTTTCTTTATGTTGATGATTGTATCCTTATTGGTAGTGATCCCAACCTTATAAACCCTGTGAAGTTTGGCCTTAAAAAATAGTTTGAAATGACAGACTTAGTACACTTGCATTTTTTCTTGGTCTTCCAGTCTTGCAATCCAAAGAAGGTATTTCCCTTTCCCAGTCCAATTATGCATGTGATCTTCTACGCAAATTTCACATGGAAGACTTTAAGTCATCTCCTGCTCCCTTTCAATCTGGAGCAAAATTTTCAGTCACTTGTACTTCCCCTGAAGTTGATGCAACCTTATACTGACAACTTGTTGATTTTTTTTTAATATTTGACTCATACCCGTCCTGACATTTCCTTTGTTGTTGGCCTTGTTGCTCGGTTTATGAAAAAACCACATGAAATTCATTGGAAAGAATCTAAAAGAATACTTCGTTATGATAGAGGTACAATTCAGTTTGAGATTCATTACAGTGTAGAAGCATCTCCTCTATTGGTTGGTTTCACTGATTTTGATTGAGTTGGTGACCCTGACGATCAGAAGTCTATTGCATGTTATATATTCACTTTTGGTTCTGGACCCATTACACGGGCTTGCAAGAAACAAAGTGCAATTTATCTTTCTTTAGCATAAGCAGAGTATCGTGGTGCCATTGAAGCTAGTAAGGAAGCCCTGTGGCTTCGTCAGATCCTGTCAGAGTTTGGTTTTCAGTAGAAACATATGACTACACTTTGGTGTGATAACCAAAGTGCCATTCAACTATGTAAAGATCCAGTCCAACATCAGCGCAACAAACACATTGAATTACACATGCAATTCATCAGAAAGCTCATTCATGAGCATGTTCTTAAAGTGCACTATTGTTCAACTGATGATCAAGTTGCAAACATCTTTACAAAGGCTCTCACAGAGGCAAAGTTTACTAAACTTCGATTTATGTTTAGAGTTCAGGAAGTTGTCATCGAGGGGGGATAGGATCTAATGCCTCCTTCCATCTCCTATTGTGTCATCTTTGTACGTCCTTCAATCTTATCCCAAGTTGTTCTTAAGGGGGGATGTTAGGATATTATGACACATAGGAAATAATTAAGTATAACTTGGTCTATTGTATAGTTATGTAAAGTGTGTTTCTTTAGTATGTAATTTTTGTAACTTACAATCCGATGGTCACGATATGTTCTAGACATGAAGTGATCCAATGGTTCATTCTCTCCTCAGTATTACCAACACTTGATCCATGGCTTAACACTCGATTGGTCCATGATCTCTATTTAAAGAGCATAGAGGGTCATTTGTTAGGTAAGCTTCTCTTCTTTTTTCTATTGAAAAAGAATGTCGTCAATTACATATTTTTGGAGATTCTATGATCATCATAATTTGTTTCAATAATATTTAGAGATGTCACTTGCACACACTGTCTCCTATATTAGAAGATATTTTTCATCTAAAACAAGTTTCTCATTGTATACCTCGTCGTCACATATATATAGGGAAATAAACACAACAAAAAAATCATTATCTAAGGCTAGTGCTCTATAGGTTATGGGCACTTGGAAGATCACTGAGAAGATAGAAGATGCATAAGAAAAATTCTATCATAGACCCTTCTTAGAGGGCTTGCGACTGGAGCAACAAGAGGGTTAATCTATTTTTAACTACCATTTTTATATAGTTTATTAACTAGCACATTGGGTGGCTATTGTATATATCAATGTTTTTTCATATCTTTTTAAGACAGGTCATAAACATGATAGAGTTTCTAAATCAAGAATGTATATTTAATGTTATTTCATATTTTTTGAGACCCGTCATAGACACGATAGGGCCTATTAATTAGAACTTCTTTTTTTGGTTTTAGGTGGCTATTAGCATACTTAATGAATGCAAAAGATGCATATATTGAATGTAATTTCCATTTTTTATAATGTAAATTATTTTTTTTTCTTCGGGAAAAAATGGTTATGACTAACTATCTTATGTATAAGAAGAGGCTAAACAACATGAAAGACGGGATTTCGTCTAACTCTAGCCGAAATCATCTTCAGCGAAAGTGCTTGGTTAGCCTAGTGTGGGACAGAGGAAGAAATCATTGTGCAAAATAAGGATAATATTGAAAATGTTACTACATCAAAATTTAAGGAGAAATTGTGGGGTGGTAAAGAGCTAGGGAGAAAGGAAATTAAGATATTATAAGGAGGTGATCAATTAGGAGAATAAAAACTATTTTTCTATCTTGATTAGTGTAAAGAAGAAAATAAAGATGATTAAAATAAAAACAAATTCTCATGAGTTTCACACTGAGTTGATCAATTTACAAACACTATGGGATGAAAGAGTTTGTCACCTTTGTGACACTAAAAAGGTTGAAGATGAAAAATATTTTCTCTTAATTGTCAAATTTATACTAAGATAAGATCTAACTTTTAAGATAATTTTCACACTATTATCTTTCTTGACCTTAACTTAATAAATCTATAGTAATCTTAGAATACTCCCCTTAATATTTTTAGAGCATAGAAATAAAACTCTAAATTTTTTCTAAAAATCTCTTACTTTATTAAAAGTTAATAAACCATATTTTATTTCAGTGAAAATTAATTATCAGTTTTATCATATTATGATTAATATTATTAAGTACCCAAGTAATTTTATTTCTTTATTATCAATTCAAAATTATAATGTAAACTAATTTTATTTTATTAGTATTGTTAAATTAAATTTCATTACTGCTTTTGGTTTTGAATGACTAATCATCTTTAAATCTTTATGATAATTAGAAGGAACCACCCTTGTGAAGAGTCATTATGATGCAAATCAAATATCAGTAAAATAATTTTATTTCTTAAAAAAAAGGCTAATTCCACAAATCACTAACCAACTGAAAAAATAAAAATAAAAGCAAAAGTTATTTCCTTAATATCAACTCGAAAATGAAAATCCACAAATTTCCCCATAAACTTTTTCTCTCCAAATTCTTTTTTATTTTATTTTCTACACATAAGAGTGTATAACCACATTTACAAAGAGAGGTTGGTCATCATCCTCCCAAATTCCTCCAAATCAATTTTGCCATCTGAATTTCTATCAAACCGTGTGACCATCATTTCACAATTCTCCAAATCTTGTCCCTCCTTAAGTCCTAAGCTGAGCAGGACCTGTTGAAGTTCACATGGGCTAATGAACCCATCCCCATTCTTATCGAAAACACTGAACGCTTTCTCCAACTCCTCCTTCATAACCACTTTCTCCTCCGTCTCATCATGCTCATGAGCTTCCTCCCACAGATTCTGAAAAAAATTGCAGAAGTCATCAAAGCTCATATGCCCCGGACAACCCATCACGATTTTCATGTTATCATCAGAGATGTATGGCATCCCAAACTTTTGCAGTAAGCCTTGTACGTCCTCTGCACTGACTATGCCATCACCATTGGTGTCCAAAGTATTGAACAACCGAGGTACGTCCCATCTATGGACCATAGCCGCGCATTTTTCATTTACACACTCACTGCTCCTCTCATCATTCATAGATGCAGATGACTCGTATTCCCCAGCTGCCATTATATCCGAGTCTTTGGGTTCGCCAAAGCCAGAAAATTTGTTTTCCATCATCTGAGAAACCCAAACATAAGCATAAAAGTTGCAGAAGCTGTAAATCTTCTGCACCCAACTCAGTGCCATGGACACAACAGTGCTCCAATACACAGACATGACACAAATATTAGAAACCGCAGAATTTCTGACGATATCACACACCATGTTTGGTATATGGGATGAGTGAGACTGAATTATATTTCAACAATAATTCCTGCAGTTGAGAGCACATATATATAAGGAGATTACTTCGGTGTCACGGAAACGCAGCCTGCAATTCCTCTTACGAAGGTCATGTTTTATTGGAGTAAGTTGCCATGAAACTCAGCGGAAACAACCCTTCAATCTAATATTCTCGTTTTTTCTATTTGTTCTCATTATGCATGCAACATTTGAAGAGGCGTAAGAAGGTTCCCGGAAGGTGGTCGAGTTTTACAATGTCAGTTCCCATTTGGAATTGCAATGGTTAGGATATTTCTTTTCAATTTCGATGGACCCCGGGAGTGGGTGAGTAATAATTTCTATTCAATTTTGATGGACTTGGAGAGACTGCAGCACCACTGATTACTTTTTTTAATTCATATAACATTCAGCTATTTTGTACTGAAGTTCAGTGTCTAACCTTTTGCTTTAGACATGTCACACACATTAAAAATTCACAGATCATTATACATCATGCCATGTCTCCAGTGTTAACTATTTAAAGTAAAATTCATGACCATGATCATGAGTAAGTTGGAAGGAAAATTACCAGCAGTGAGTTATGAGTGTAATATAATAATTACATAATAATTCTTAAAATATTATTTTAAAGGTTTTATGGGAGAAAAAAATATTGATATGGTATTAGTTTTTAATATTTAAAATTATGTAATTATATTATTGAAAAGAAATAAACCACAATAAAGATAATGTTTGACACTTGCATATTCTGAAATAAAGTTTCAATAATTTTAATTATTAATAATTAATAAGTGGATGATATAGATTTAATATTTATAAATATATATATAGAATATTTTTAGTAGTGGTTAAGATAAAGAATTGATATTTATCTTAAAGGAAATTTTGCCTTTTTGTTTTTTTTATTTTAATTAAAAAATATTATTAAAAGAGTTATAAATTTTTATGATAAAATAGGATGAATCTCCATTACATGTTTTTTAAATTTGTGTCCTTAATTCATATATTATTTTTTGATGAAGTGAGAGTAGGTCCTTCTATTCAACTTTATCCTAAAAACAAATTACATAATGTACATTAAACCCAAAGGCGTTGTGGTCCATAGATTTATCGAGCCACACTAAGCCTTGGTTAACGAGCCAAAGGCCCACAATCCGGGCCGAGGGCCCACAAAACATTACAACGTGACCTCCGTTAAGCCAACCTTCACCAATACTGTGTGATCTACCTCCGGAGATCTAACAGTCGGGAAGCTATATCGGAAAGCCTATATGCACACCCGTTAAACTTTAAATCGGACCTGATAAGCGTAATGAGTCAGCGATCTAAAAGATTTCGGGTCCGCCAAGGAGGATAACCCTCGAGCATGTTATCGGCCAGAAATCCCCCAGATGCATGCGATCCCAACCTTGTTGAGAAACTAGCTCGGGATTTAACAACCCTTTCAAACCCGAAGCCTAATAAAGTCACCACTTAAGTGAATTTCGGGTCTGTTTGGCATGTTAACCACCTTGCTGTTTGTCACGCGAAATTCATAGGATTGCATCTATTCCATCTTTTTTCCAACACGTTAACTATGCTCCCGACATAGCTAATTGCAAGGCCATATTTAGTGTATTTCGATTTCATATGAAGACTATTCCTATATATTGTATCCCGCCTGAGGACCATGGGTTTGTAGAGTATTGGGTACATTTTCCCGCTCGAAGACCAAAGATAGATATAGGCTGGGTACCTGACATCCCGTTTGCATTTTTCCATGAACTGCTTCACCGTGTAGACTAAAAGTCCTTTGTTTCCATTAGTCTTCATCTTGCCTGTTTCCCCTGCTCTGATGGAACTCCTTGTCTGAAGTCGCCTATCTGAGACACTCTTCCCTCAATCTTCCTTGGGGGATCTCTGTCCAGTCATATTTTTTATTTCTCTTAGAACAGAGTATGCCTTCATTAGCCAAGATATCTGCTAATTTGTTGGCTGTTTGGCGCACATGAATAAAACTAAGGGTCCTCATGTTCTGCAAGTGGGATTGAATACGTTGATAGACTTGCAGTAGCCGCCAATGTCTCGATACTTTGTCTGGAGCTGAGCCATAGCAAATTTTCTTGACTGAATTAATAATCAATTCGGAATCAACTTCAATTATGGTATTATGTAGATTTGAGTCCCTCAAGATTTCTAAGCATTGCTCAAGGGCCATGAGCTCTGCCATATTATTAGTGGCTTTCCCCAAATGACTATGAAAAATAGTTTTTATGAAACCCTTTTCATCTCTTATGACTCCTCCATAACCAGCTGTTATCACTAAAACAAGAGTTTACTTTTTCTTTTGCATGGTCTTAGATGAGTGTGTCATGTCATCTTATGCTTAGTGGATAGGTGTTAGGTTAGGAGTCTCAAAGGTTTAGTTTTTCATTTGCGTCCAAATAAAGCTTAACATCCCTTTCTGATGTCTCATGAGTCCCACAACCTTGTTTAGAAACTCATAGCTCAAGGAAAATTTGAAAATTTTGAAATTAGTTCTGAAACTACGTTTTCGTAGCGCAGACAGTGTTGCGCTACGAAAACACTGCTCTTTTCGTAGTGCACTACGAAAGCGTGGATTCGTAAAAACAGTGTTGTCAAACATCAATCCGGTAAAAACCCGTTAGAATTTTCATGATTAGGTGTGAGTTACAAGTCAATCCACAAGCATGCCACCACTCCAAACTCATCATTTTGAATTTAGGGGTCATTATGTATGATAATTTCAAAATTCAAAGAAGCTTGCTAGTCTCATCGTCTTAAGTTGCATGCAAACCCTTGAAACAGAGTTGTTTTCGACAGTAGACTTTGGGAATCATTCACCAAGGTTTTTCCTCATCCAACATTCAAGCGAGGTTGATCAATTGAATATCAAAACAAGTTGGTTTTGTTATAGGGACTCAGAAGAAAAGATGGCAGAGGAAAAGAAGCACCACAGGTCTGGTCATTGTTTGAGAACTGAGCCAGAAAACACTGAGGTCCTAAGCAGAGACAACGATTGTAGAGGCCTTCAAGAAAGTAGGGTGCTGGAAGTTTTGTAAAAAATTGCAAGGAGGGAATACCCAAGTAACTAAGGAGTTTGCACTTCATTTTGATGGTTTAAAGACAAAGGTTGGAATGCTTGATATGCAGGTTTCTCCAGAGGTTATAGCATTGGTCACCGAAATTCCTAGGGGACAAAAGGCCTGGTTCAAGAACTTTAGATTCAACATGGAACCATGAAAGGTGTTCCTGATGCCATAGTTTTCAGAAAATGACTTAACCAAAGCAGTTCCCAAAGACTACATCAAGGACAGCTACACCAACCTGCTCTTCAACATTCAGCGTTACTTCACTTGTGAAGGTAGATATTAGAAGGTATATTCATATCATTTCAAACTTCTTTTACATTTTACTGGTATGATTTCTCTAGATTTGCCTTACTTCTTATTTCGAAGTATAGCTATGATGGCAGATAAAATTCAGCTAAAGTCCCAAGGGTGTGAGACTTCCTTGTTTCATCATAGCCTAATTAAATTGATAGTGTTACATGAACTCAAAAGGGTCAAAAAAGATTGGTCTTCATTTTTGTTTGTATGTGAATTTGGAATAGAAAAACAAGGTGAAGGTACTAGCTCTAGGGTCAAAGAAGCTTCATTAGTAGAAGCTATCAGGTCTGCCATGACTAGGGCAAAAAGGTTTGCTAAGTTAAAGCCAAGGAAGCAGGTGAAGAAAAAAGCAAGCAAAACCTCAGTAGCTAAAAGTCCAGCAGTAATTCTTGAAACTCCTAAGTCTTCCAAGGGAAAGATATATGAGCTTAAAGGAGAAACACCAGAACAATCATCCAACAAACCAGTTCAAAGAAGACTTACCAGGAGCCAGATTGCAAAGGAAAAGGGGAAAACAATGATTTCAGGAGAAGGTTCAAGCTTGAAGGGTGACTTAAGTGATATCTTAAGGGAAATTGACATTACGGAATCCCCTTTGGTGCAGGCAAATGTAACAGAGGTTGATCAAATGAAGTCGAAGAACGTGAAATCCTCTAAAAAAATGGAATTTAAGGATGAGGTTACAACTTTTGTTTTCAAACCTAGAAAACCCTTAACCCGACAATCCAAGATATGTAGGAGTCCAATGTTGAATTGGAGAGAACAGAAGAGGCCTTTGTTGTTGTGCAAGAAGAGTTAGAGTTACCATTTTCAAGACTTGAAGGAGACAAAAACACGGTTCCTTCTACTCAAACGCAAAAGGCCAGTTATGAAGTCATGGAAACAAGGTTAGAAGCTGCCAACAATGAGATTGCTAAGCTAAGGGCGAGAGCAAGAGAACATGCAGCTGAAAAGACAAACTTCAAAAGGATGAAGGCTCTTTGGGAGGCTGAAAGAGTGCCCAAATCAGAAATAGTTAGCAGTGAACAACAATACTTTACCTGGACTGTCCCTGCAATCAAAGAAGCCAAATTTGTGAGAAAAATTAATAATCAACTTAGAGCTACAAACAAGGGGTTGAGGAGGAAAATTGGAGATTTGGAATTCAACTAATCACTCTGGAAAATGGGTCTACAATAATGATGAAACAAAGTATTGAAGAAAGGCAGTGAAGGAGAAGTATTGAAATAATTTTGGGCACGTAAAAGAATTTTGGCATAGAAAGGAAGAGCAATTGCAAAGAAGAGCATCTATGAAGGGATGTGATTTTGATTTCAAGTTAATACATTAGTCTTCTCAAAATTCTGGAAAAAGCTCCCAAACCATTGATTTTTGTAGGCCATGTTGAAAAGGAACACACACACAACAGTTTCGTAGCGCTCTACGAAACTACTGAAGGTGATCATTTGGCTCTTATAGATGCATTATGGAGGAAATGTTGGATTAGTTCAAAGTTTTGAAGTTTCTAATGGATATAGGTTCATGTGTGAACTCTCAGATGGCAGGGATGCATGTAGCAAAGCTTCAAGGAGTACTCCATAGATAAAATGAAGATTGTGCTACGAAAACAATATTTTTGTAAGCACAGTCATTCTTCATCCACATGCTTGAGTTCCCTTTTGCACAGGTGGAAAATTATGTTTCAACGAAATTATTAATGCTTGACACCTATACACCAGCAGAAAATCATTTGAAGATAAGCACAAGAGGGTTAAGGGCCTAAAAAAGAGGAACTCTGTCTCCTGATTTTTAGGGCAGTTAAGGCATAACATAACAGGTTTTGCAACAGCATCATGGTCATCATCAAACTCGAGGACAAGATTTGAAGATGATTAAACAACGTATTAAAGACTTAGATAAGGGTGTTCAAGGCTTGTTTTAGGAGTTTTAGTCCGATTTGCATTAGGACTCTTAAAAGACAGCTAACTGTCAAGTTGTAATTAAATAGTTTGTTTTTGAATAGATAGGTGTCTGAGTTAGGAATTTGAATTCCTCCAAAGGTGGATGATAGTATCCAATGATGTATAGTTCTATATAAGAATGAAAATCGAATTCCTTAGGGTTGGAAATTTCATTAGTGAAGGAAAGATTGTGTTATTGTAAAAAACTGTGTTTTTCATACTTAATACAGAGATTAGTTTGACTACTCAAGATTCACAAAGAGTTTATGTGTCTGATGCTCTTATGGCTTTGCTCAATTACTTATTTGCAGTATTATGAGCTTGTGATACTTAGAATTCATTGGAAAATTCTCTAACTTCCTTCACATGCTTGTAAACTGCGTTGTTTCACTGTGTTACTATTTTATTCCTAAACCTAAACTCTAAGTGCCTTGACTTCCATGCTTTTATGATCATGCTGTTATGTTGAATACTATTTTGAATCCATAGCCCAATGGATATCTACTACTAATAGTTTCAACCAGCCAACCAGTTGTACTTTTGTTCATTTTTTTCCTAGAGTTAGCCATCTAATGATTAATCAAAAACCCTAAACCTAGTGAGAGAGCCCTCTCAGGTTGAGGAGGCTAAGCCTCAACCAAAAGATTGGTTTGAAAGAGTTACTCAGAGTCTACTTGATCAGTAGCCTATCAAGGTCAGATTTTGTGATAACATTTTGGTGCATCTGCCGGGAGCCTGAAGATTACTCATTCCCGAAATTAAGAAGTTGAACTTCTGAAGGTAGTAGAAGCTCAAAAAGTTTCTCGAGGTTGTAATCTACCTTGGTGACTCCATACTTTTAAAGTTTTAAAGGTGGCTCCGAGAAGGAGATACAAATGGAGCAATCCTGATCCCAATCCACCTACCATTAGAGACAACCCTAACACTTCTTCAAGGGCCAGTCAAATATTTTCAGAAATATCAGGTACTCCATCTCATTCAAAATCTTTGCTCTCTGAATTCTCAAGAAGTCTTGAAGACAAAAAAGTTGATGATAAAATTCATGAAGTATTGTTTAGATCAGAAAATGAAGAGGAACTCATTGGTATTATCTTAGACTTGCAAAGAAGAGGAATTGACACCTCAGCCCTAGTATCACAAGAAGACAAAGAAGAATTTTAGGAAGTTGTTACCTCTGAGCTATTGTTAGAAAGGGAAGCTTTAGATAAACTAAAAGAACTTGACCCTTTTGAAGTCCTGCTGAAATCTAAAGCTGGTTTACCTCTTCCAAATTGGAGTTCATTTGTTAGTGGTTTATAGAAGCCAAGTAGTCCTCCTCATATCAGTTCCTCATCTTCTATTTCTACTATTCCTAGTGGCTTTCAAAAACCAAGCAGCCCTCCTCATATCAGTTCTTCATCCTCTGTCCCTGTAAGTATTGTTCCTCCTTTAATCATGACTGCACCTGCTAGGTATGCTCCACTTATGCTCCCTACTGTTTTGCATGACTTGCCTGGTAAATATGCTGCTAGGATACCTACCTGGGGTAGTGATGAAGAAATTACAGCCGAGGAACATGTAGACAAATTCAATGATTTTGTTGACAGAGAAGAAGTCGATGATGAGGATGTGAAATTAAGACTGTTTGCACAAAGCTTCATTGGTGAAGTTAGAAAATGGTTCAAAGCTCTTACACCAGGAAGCATTTGAAATTGGGTAGAGTTTGAAGATAGCTTTCTAAGGAAATGGGGAAATAGAACTAATCCAGTTCAAGCACTTACTGAATATAACAACCTTAGAAGAGCATCTGATGAAACTGTCCAAAACTTTTCAAAAAGATTCAATAAAGTGTTTAACTCAATTCCAGCTCATTTGAAACCTCCAGAAGCCTGAAGCATTTGATTATGACTTCTCTCTCTTGCTAAGAGAAAGAGAATCTCCTACACTTGTTGATATGCAGAATGATGCAGTAAAGGTAGAGGTAAACATGATAGCTGCCAAAAAATAAAAAATGGGAAAAGCTAAATTGAAAGAAGAAGAGAAACCTTCCTCTTCAACTCCTGAAGATAAATTAGACTCAATGATGAAAACCATGGAGAAGTTGATGGATAGGTTAGCTCTTGGAAACACCTCTGCTCCTCCTGTACAACATGAACCTCAATTTAGAAACCCTCAGTTCAGGAGACCTCAAAACCAACAAAGACCAAGAGAAAATAGAAATCAACAACCTGATCCTCCAGTAAGACCTCCTTTTCAACAAAATTTGGTTGATGAAGAAGATGATCCTGAAATTCCTGAAGAATCTATCCATTGTCTGGATGAAGAGGTGTCAGGAATTTTCTTGACTAAGGAAGAACATGATGAGTCAGGTTTAACCAATCAAGGGGAAGAACCTTCAGATTATTTTAAAGGGCATCAACATGCTATCTTTGAGATGAAAAAACAATACAATCTTCGAAACATAAATGTGCCGATTATTGCAAATAAAGCACAGCCCAAGAAAGATGCTTCAAAGGTTGCTGAACGCAAAAAAGATACCCCAAAGGTTACAGAAGGCGAGGCAGACTCTCCACTTGGTAAAAAGGACACTCAACTTCCTCCTCCTATCAAAGAAGTTGAAAAATCTGTTTCTGTTTTCAACCTTGGGAATGAAATTTCAAAGATTAAAATATCAGTCCCTTTTAGTGAGATTCTCAAGGTAAATAAATATAGAAGCAAGTTTGTAGAGATGTTAAATTCACAACTAGGAGCTGCTGATATTTTAAATGTCCAAGAAGATAATCCTACTATATATTTGGGTCCAAGGTTAGAAGATGATCAAAATGAGGAGTTTCCTCCTTTCTATGTAAGCATTAGTATTCATGATATGACTTTACATAATGCTATGTTGGATTCGGGGGCTTCTCATAATCTCATGCCTAAAGTAATTATGGAGAGGTTAGGATTACAGGTAACAAGACCATATAAGGATTTATTCTCTTTTGATTCAAAAAGAGTCCAATGTATTGGTTTAATCAAAGATGTTGTTGTTGGTCTAACACAAATCCCAGCAAAGACAATTGTTATGGACATTGTTGTGGCTGATATTCCGCCAAAGTTTGGGATGTTGCTATCAAGATCATAGGCAACAAAAATCAAAGGCACAATGCAGATGGACCTCACTTATGCCACCATTCCTGTTTTTGGTGAGCAAAAGAGATTGTATCAGGAGACTAGAATGGCTTATATGGTAAGCAACAAAGATAAACCTTAGAACTTTCCTATTTATTCATTTGATAATGAACTTGTATTTGCCATTCTTTTTAATGAGTCAGTTGATAGTGGACTGGAAGAAATGAAAACAACAAATCAACACTCAGGAAATTAGCAAGAAAATGACAAAGAAATGAAGGGATGGTGGTCTTTGTACTTTGATGGATCAGCAGGAAAAGAAGGGGTAGGAGCTGGAATTTGGATCACAAGTCCAAGTGATGAGAGTAAGTTTTACTCTTACAAATTGAATTTTGATTGCACAAATAATATGGCTGAATATGAATCTTTGATTTTGGGTCTAGAAGTTTTGGTAAGAATGAAGGCTCAGAATATTTCCATTTTTGGAGATTCCAAATTGGTTATTAGACAAGTTGAGGGTGTCTATCAAACAAAGGATGTAAGAATGAGAGCATATAGAAATCTAGTTTTAGATATGTTGGAAAATTTTCAAGCATATTCTTTCACTATCAAAACTAGAGACCAAAATTCTATTGCTGATTCTCTTATTGTTTCGGCAAGTCTTTTTGTCATTCCTATTCATTCTTTTGAGAAATATGAGATTAAAGTTCATCATAGACCAGCTATACTAGATAATATCACCAATTGGCAAGTTTTCGAATATGATCAATAGGAGAAGAATTTTATTGAACTAAAAGAAGAATTTGAAAGTACTCAAGTAGATCAACAAAACATGCTTGTTGAGTCTAATGAAAATTCTGAAGTCTTGCAATTAAAGAATAATTCAATACCAAAGGGTCTTATTCCTCTTGAAAATATTTTTGATCAGAATGATGTGTTCAAATCGCCAAAGATACAAGCTGATGAAGAGGAAATAGAACGCTGCAACTTGGGTACATCAAATTTACCTAAGATGATCAAAATTTCAAAGTTTCTTTCAGTTGATATGAAATACAAATATATTGAGATCATGAAGAGGTTTGTTGATGTTTTTGCTTGGAGTTATGCTGACTTAAAACAATATGATCCTTCCATTATTCAGCATACTATTCCTATTAAAGAAAATGGGAAACCATTCAAACATAAGTTGAGAAGAATTAATCCCCTTCTCATGCCATTGATTGAAAAGGAAATTATGAAACTCTTTGATGCTAAAATCATTGTCCCAATCAGATTCTCAAATTGGCTTGCAAATTTGGTTCCGGTTAGAAAGAAGAGTGGAGAAATCAGAATTTGTATTGATTTCAAAAATTTGAATAAGGCTTCAATAAAGGACAACTATCCTCTTCCCAAGATGGATTCAATTCTGCAAAATATTATTGGTTCACAAAGAATGTCTATGCTTGACAATTTCTCAGGGTACAATCATATTCTTGTGCATTTGGATGATCAGGAGAAAATAGATTTCACAACACCATGGGGCACATTCATGTACGCCAAGATGCCTTTTGGTCTCATGAATGTAGGAGCTACTTTTCAAATAGAAATGGACATTGCTTTTTCTGAAGAAAAGGACAAGATGGTAGTTGTCTATCTTGATGAAATCATAGTCTTTTCAAAGAAAGATGAGGCTCACTTGAAGAAGCTAGAATTTTTTTTGCTGAAATGTGGAAGGTTTGGTATCTCTCTTAATCCTACTAAAAGAATCTTTGCTTTAACTACAGGAAAATTACTTGGTCATATAATTTCTGAAGATGGAATTAGGATTGATCCTAATAGAGTTGATGCCATTCAAAAGGTAGATTTTCCAAGAAGTAGGAAAGAAATTCAATCATTTCTTGGAAAAGTGAATTTTGTTAGGCGTTTCATTCCTAACTTTGTTGAGATTGTCAAAGACATAACAAGGATGTTAAAGAAAGGAGTTGATATTAAATGGACAGCTGAAGCAAGGAATTCTTTTGAGCAAATTAAGAAGGCACTCACACAAGCACCAGTACTCATCAGTCCAGATTTCTCAAAGGAATTTCTGGTTTTTACATTTGCCTCCGAAAACACTATTGCTGGAGTTTTGCTTCAAAAGGGAAAACAAGGTATTGAACAACCTATCTCTTTCTTTAGTAGAACATTAGCTAATGCTGAGCTGAATAATAAAATTCTAGAAAAACAAGCTTATGCTTTGATAAAGGCTATTAAAGACTTCAGAATTTACATTCTACATTCTCACATTGTGGCATATGTTCCAAGTACTGTGGTGAAAGATATTCTAACTCAGGCAGATCCTGATGGCAAAAGGGGAAAATGGATTGCAAAATTGCTGGAATATGATATAGATATCAAACCAACCAAATTGGTGAAGGGACAAGGATTGACAAAGTTAATGACTCAGTCAAACTTGGATTGTCTTGACATAAATCTGAATGCAGAAATATCAGAAATTTCTAATGATGAGAAGGATATGGTTCCAATTTATGAGAAATATCTTGTTTCAGATTGGTACAAAGATGTGGTATTTTTTTTACAACATCACAAAGCTCCCACTGATCTGACAAAATCGAAAGCAAGGTTTGTTAAGCTGAAATATTTGAGATATTTTATATTTGACAGAAATTTGTTTTGGAAAGATACAGGAGGAATTTTGCTGAATTTTTTACTTGATGAAGAGGCTGAAAGGGTCATTGAAGAATTCCATAAAGGTGATTGTGGAGGACATCATTATTGGAAAGCTACAACAAATAAGATCCTAAGAGCGGGATATTTTTGGCCAACAATGTTTAGAGACATCTACAAAAGAGTTGCTGCATGTCATGAATGCCAAATTTTTGAAGGAAGAAGAAAACTTATGCCTCTACCTTTGGTTCCTATCTATGTGGAAGCACCTTTTCAGCAGTGGGGGTTAGAATTTATTGGGGAAATACATCCATCATCATCAGGAAAACATCGCTGGATTCTCACAGCAACAGACTACTTCACCAAATGGATAGTGGCGATTCCAATCAATTTGGTTGTCCCATGAAGATTATAACAGATAATGCTCAAGCTTTCAAGTCTAAGAAAATGATTAATTTCTATCATCAATATCACATTACTCTTGGACACTCTATAGCCTACTATCCACAAGGAAATGGTCTTGTTGAATCATCAAACAAGAGCATTGTTAGAATCATCAAAAAGGTATTGCAGGAGAATAAGAAAGCTTGGCACTTAAAGCTGAAGTATGCCTTATGGGCTGACAGGATATGCACAAAGAGGTCAATTGGGACTTCACCGTATGAGTTAGTTTATGGTGCCGAAGCTATTTTTCCAACATCCCTGGGGGTACCAGTCATGAAGTTAATTCAAGGACTTGAAGAAGAGCCAAATGCCATTCAGAGGAGGATAAACCAGTTGATAGCCTTGGAGGAGAAAAGGAATGAAGTCTATGACAATCATCAACATGCTCAAAACAGAATTAAAAGAACATTTGACAGGAAGATTAAAGAAGACAATTTCCAAATACAAGACAAAGTGTTGAACTGGGAGGCCAAAATTGAGGAAAAGGGCAAGCATGGTACGTTTGAGAATTTATGGAAAGGTCCTTTCAAGGTTGCTGGTTTTCATGGAAACAATACTTATATTTTGTTGGAAATTGATGGAGGATCATATGCTGGAGGGCCTGTCAATGGCAGGTTCTTAAAGCATTATACCTACTGAAGTTTCATCAGTTACCCATGATATTGTATATATTCCGCTTTTATCAATTTTTATAGCTAATAAAGACAAGCTGAAATGGAGAGCCTAAGTCTAGTTGAAGGACTAATAGTTTGAAGAAGGTGCTTGTGAAGTCAAATAAAAGTTTTCCTATTTTACCAAAAACGAATAGCACTGGATCTATGAGTCCTTAGTGTGCCACAGGGGTACACTATCCCAAGTGGAGCCATTGTTATCACCAAAACAGGAGTTTAATTTTTCTTTTGCATGGTCTTAGATGAGTGTGTCATGTCATATTATGCTTAGTGGGTAGGTGTTAGGTTAGGAGTCTAAAAGGTTTAGTTTTTCATTTGTGTCCAAATAAATCTTAACATCCTTTTCTGATGTTTCATGAGTCCCACAACCCTGTTTAGAAACTCATAGCTCAAGGCAAATTTGAAAATTTTGAAATTAGTTCTGAAACTACGTTTTTGTAGCACAGACAGTGTTGTGCTACGAAAACACTGCTCTTTTCGTAGCACTACGAAAGCGCGGATTCGTAAAAACAGTCTTGTCAAACATCAATCTGGTAAAAACCCGTTAGAATTTTCATGATTAGGTGTCAGTTACAAGTCAGTCCACGAGCATGCCACCACTCCAAACTCATCATTTTGAATTTAGGGGTCATTATGTATGATAATTTCAAAATTCAAAGAAGTTGGCTAGTCTCATCGTCTTAAGTTGCATGCAAACCCTTGAAACAGAGTTGTTTTCGACAATAGACTTTGGGAATCATTCCCCAAGGTTTTTCCTCATCCAACATTCAGGCAAGGATGATCATCATTCAAGCGAGGCTGATCAATTAAATTTCAAAACAAGCTACTTTTGTTATAGGGACTCAAAAGAAAAGATGACGGAGGAAAAGAAGCACCACAGGTCTGGCCATTGTTTGAGAACCGAGCCAGAAAACACTGAGGTCCTAAGTAGAGACAAAGTGGTTTTAGAGGCCTTCAAGAAAGTATGGTGCTGGAAGTTTTGTAAAAAATTGCAAGGAGGGCATACCCAAGTAACCAAGGAGTTTGCACTTCATTTTGATGGTTTAAAGACAAAGGTTGGAATGCTTGATATGCAGGTTTCTCTAGAAGTTATAGCGTTGGTCACCGAAATTCCTAGGGGACAAGAGGCCTGGTTCAAGAACTTTAGATTCAACATGGAACCATGCAAGGTGTTCCTAAAGCCACAGTTTTCAGAAACTGACTTAACCAAAGCAGTTCCCAAAGACTACATCAAGGACAGCTACACCAACCTGCTCTTCAACATTCAGCGTTACTTCACTTGTGAAGGTAGATATTAGAAGGTCTATTCATATCATTTCAAACTTCTTTTACATTTTATTGGTATGATTTCTCTAGATTTTCCTTACTTCTTATTTCGAAGTATAGCTAAGATGGCAGATAAACTTCAGCCAAAGTCCCAAGGGTGTGAGACTTCCTTATTTCATCATGGCCTAATTAAATTGATAGTGTTACATGAACTCAAAAGGGTCCAAAAAGATTAGTCTTCGCTTTTGTTTGTATGTGAATTTGGAACAAAAAAGCAAGGTGAAGGTACTAGCTCTGGGGTCAAAGAAGCTTCATCAGCAGAAGCTAGCAGGTCTACAATGACCAGGGCAAAAAGGTTTGCGAAGTTAAAGCCAAGGAAGCAGGTGAAGGAAAAAGCAAGCAAAACCTCAGCAGCTAAAAGTCCAGCAGTCATTCTTGAAACTCCTAAGTCTGCCAAGGGAAATCTATATGAGCTTAAAGGAGAAACACCAGAACAGTCATCCAGCAAACCTGTGCAAAGAAGACTTACAAGGAGCCAGATTGCAAAGGAAAAGGGGAAAACAGTGATTTCAGGAGAAGGTTCAAGCTTGAAGGGTGACTTAAGTGATATCTTAAGGGAAATTGACATTACGGAATCCCCTTTGGTGCAGGCAGATGTAACAGAGGTTGATCAAAGGAAGTCGAAGAAGGTGAAATCCTCCAAAAAATTGGAATTTAAGGATGAGGTTGCAACTTTTGTTTTCAAACCCAGAAAACCCTTAACCTGGCAATCCAAGAAACTGCAGGAGTCCAATGTTGAATTGGAGAGAACAGAAGAGGCCTTTGTTGTTGTGCAAGAAGAGTTAGAATTACCATCTTCAAGACCTGAAGGAGACAAAAACATGGTTCCTGCTACTCAAATGCAAAAGGCCAGTTATGAAGTCATAGAAACAAGGTTAGAAGCTGCCAATAATGAGATTGCTAAGCTAAGGGCGAGAGCAAGAGAACATGCAACTGAAAAGAAAAACTTCAAAAGGATGAAGGCTCTCTGGGAGGCTGAAAGAGTGCCCAAATCAGAAATAGTTAGCAATGAACAACAATACTTTACCTGGACTGTCCCTGCAATCAAAGAAGCCAAATTTGTGAGAAAAATTAATAATTAGCTTAGAGCTACAAACAAGGGATTGAGGAGGAAAATTGGAGATCTGGAAATACAACTAACCACTCTGGAAAAGAGGTCTACAATAATGATGAAACAAAGTGTTGAAGAAAGGCAGTGAAGGAGAAGTACTGAAACAGTTTTGGGCACATAAAAGAATTTTGGCATAGAAAGGAAGAGCAGCTGCAAAGAAGAGCATCTATGAAGGGATGTGATTTTGATTTCGAGTTAATACATTAGTCTTCTCAAAATTTTGGAAAAAGCTCCCAAACCATTGATTTTTGCAGGACGTGTTGAAAAAGAACACACACACAGCGGTTTCGTAGCATGCTACGAAATTGCTGAAGGTGATCATTTGGCTCTTATAGATGCATTATGGAGGAAATGCTAGATTAGTTCAAAGTTTTGAATTTTCTAATGGATATAGGTTCATGTGTGAACTCTCAGATGGTAGGGATGCAGGTAGCAAAGCTTCAAGGAGTACTCCATAGATAAAATGAAGATTGTGCTACGAAAACAGAGTATTTTCATAAGCACAGTCATTTCTTCATCCACATGCTTGAGTTCCATTTTGCACAGGTGGAAAACAATGTTTCAATGAAATTATTAATGCTTGACACCTATACACCAGCAGAAAATCATTTGAAGATAAGCACAAGAGGGTTAAGGGCCTAAAAAAGAGGAACTCTGTCTCCTGATTTTTAGGGCAGTTAAGCCATAATATAACAGGTTTTGCAACAACATCATGGTCATCATCAAACTCGAGGACAGGATTTGAAGATGATTAAACAATGTATTAAAGACACAGATAAGGGTGTTGAAGGCCTGTTTTAGGAGTTTTAGTCTGATTTGCATTAGGACTCTTAAACGACAGCTAGCTATCAAGCTGTAATTAAATAGTTTGTTTTTGAATAGATAGGTGTCTAAGTTAGGAATTCGAATTCCTCCAAAGGTGGATGATAGTATCCAATGATGTAAAGTTATATATTAAGATTGAAAATTGAATTCCTCAGGGTTGGAAATTTCATTAGTGAAGGAAAGATTGTGTTATTGTAAAAAACTGTGTTTTTCATACTTAATACAGAGATGAGTTTGACTACTCAAGATTCACAAAGAGTTTATGTGTCTGATGTTCTTATGGCTTTGCTCAATTACTTATTTGTAGTATTATGAGCTTGTGATACTTAGAATTCATTGGAAAATGCTCTAACTTCCTTCACATGCTTGTAAACTGTGTTGTTTCACTGTGTTACTATTTTATTCCTAAACCTAAACTCTAAGTGCCCTGACTTCCATGTTTTGTTGATCATGTTGTTATGTTGAATACTATTTTGACTCCTTAGCTCAATAGATATCTATTAATCATAGTTTCAACCAGCCAACCAGTTGCACTTTTGTTCCTAGAGTTAGCCATCTAATGATTAATCAAAAACCCTAAACCTAGTGAGAGAGCCCTCTTAGGTTGAGGAGGCTAAGCCTCAACCAAAAGATTGATTTGATAGAGTTACTTAGAGTCTACTTGATTAGTAGCCTATCAGGGTCAGATTTTGTGATAACACCAGCCATGCCAGGGTTTCTTTTTGAGGTCCCATCTATATTGAATTTCATAAAACCATGAGGGGGAGGTTGCCAAATTTTTTTATCTGCTGTTATATGACTTACATTCTTGTTTTTTCCCTAGGGAAAAGCCCTTGTAGTAGTATCTGCACATCTGGATCTCTAGGTTGGTTCTCAGGGGGTTTTTTATGAGGGTTCCTACTGTCTCATTGAGCTGTCTTATAATCTAAGTCATGATGCTCTGGGAGGAACCTTTCCTGGTCTTGAATATGATGTTGTTGCATCCTTTCCAAACATCCCATATTAGAAAGCCTGGAACTAAAGCCCAAGCTGTGTTGATTATTTCATTATCAGAGAAATTTTTCCTCCAGTTCTTCAAAGTACTGGTGATGTTGCCCATGTCCCTGTCTGTTTGTCTGAATATTGAAGCTACCCAATTCCACAAGGTGGATGTGAAAGGGCAGAGGTTGAGTAGGTGATCCATAGTTTCTTCTTGTAGTTCACATAGCTGGCATCTAGATGGACCGGATACCCCTCTTTTCCTCAGGTTTTCCCAAGTCAGAATTTTTTTATGTTGCACTAACCACGTGAATAGTTTGATTTTCATCCAGCTTTGGTTCTGCCATAGGTCCTTCCATACCCTATCAGGGTTTGGAAAGTCAAACCCAAGGGCTATACGCTTGGCCTCTTTGAGGTTAAAGTTTCCTTCATTGTTTTTTCCCCATCTCAGTTGGTCTGAAGATGCTAATGTCAGAATCTTTCTCTGTTCCAAGATGGCTGTTAAAGCTTCTGCCTGTGCCTTCAACAGGGAGTCATCACTGTATACTAGGTTCTTCCATATTCTCCATTTTCCCTCACTTCTATCCTGATCCCAAAAGTCATTTACCCTGAGTAACGCTTTGTTGTCAGTGTCGTTCTTGAGATTGGAAAATTATTCTCTTAACAGTTTAGGTTCCTGTTGCCAATTATCTTCCCAAAACCAAGTAAGGTTTCCATCTTTGATTTCCCAGAAACTGTGTTTCTAAACAATTTCTCTATTCTTCCAGGCTTTATTCCAAATGTGGGAGCCTTTAATGAGCCTAGACATTCTAATATGATCCCTTTCTTGCCAATTATTTGCATATTTCTGTTTCCAAATTTTGGCCCAAGGGGAAGCCGATTATTTTAGCCATCTCCACCATAGTTTTGCCCCCAAAACATTATTTAGTGTTTCAGGGTCATCAAGTCCCAAACCTCCATGTGTCTTAGGTTTACATATCTTTTCCCAGGCTACCAAAGCCCATTTTTTTTCTCTTCCCCTTTGCCCCAAAGAAAATCTCTTTGGATATTTCTGAATTGTTGCATAACTCCTTTAGGAGTTGGTAGGGCTGAAAACATAAAGATGGGGACCGTTTGGAGGATAGATTTTGTGAGCACTAGTCTTCCTGCTAAATTCAAAGACCTGTTTGTCCACTTCCAGATTTTGTCTTGGAGTTTATTAGTAACAGGCTCCCAAATTTCTTTGCTCAGAGGTTTGTCTATTAGTGGTACTCCCAAATAGCTGGAGAGTAGCATATCTCTTTGAAAGCCAAGAATTTTAGATATATTTCTCTGAATAGCAATGTTGGTATTAAAAAAGAAAATATTTTCTTTGGTAAGGCTTACCTCTGTACCCACAACCTTTGCAAAGTCACTCAGGATTTGTTTGTAGGCTAGAGCTTCCTTGACCGTGGGCGTACCCTGCAGCATGGTATCATCCAAAAATTGTTGATGGGTCAAAGCATCTCCATTCAGGGTGAGTTTGAGACCTTGGATTTTGCCTTCTACTTTGGCAAATTTGATAGCATTGCCTAGCCCTTCCATCATGAGAATAAAGAGGAAGGGTGAGAGTGGGTCTCCTTGTCTGAGTCCTCTCGAAGGTTTAAAGGTTTTGGATGGTGAACCATTTAACAGGATTGAAAAACTAGAGGTGGTTACCAGGGCCATTACCCATCTTATCCAGTTATGATCAAAGCCATATGCTATTAGTACCTCCTTGATGTATGCCCAGCTTAGTTTATCATAAGCCTTCTCTAGATCAAGTTGTATAATCATTCCTACCTACCTATTGCTCTTAAGTGAGTGAACCACCTTGTGAGCTTGAATGATGTTGTTGAGAATTTGCCTGCCTTCCACATATCCAGTTTTCTCCTCAAACACGAGAGTTGGAAGAAGGGGCTTAAGCCTATTTGCAATTATTTTGGAGATAATTTTGTACACCACATTGCATAATTCTATTGGTCTAAATCTGTCTGGTGTCATAGCATTATCCTGCTTTGGAATCAAGGATATGAAAGAGGTGTTGAGCGCCTTCAAAACAATTTTGTTTTTCCTTGAGTCCTCCACCACATCGAGGATATCATGCTTGACTATTTCCCAACATGCTTTAAAGAAGTCAACATTGAAACCATCCGGACCTGGCACTTTCCCATTTTGCATCTCTTTGATGACTTCGCTGACCTCCTCTTCATTCACTGGCCTGTTTAGATTATAATTGTCTTCTCTTGTCACCAACTTAGGAATATGCTTTGTAAATTCATTGATGAATTGTGATCTGTCTATGAGAGGTTCCTCTGCTATGCCTTGGAAATGTTGAACCAGAGAAACTTCTATTTCTTTGTGGGTATTGAGTTGATTTCCTTGAGAATCTTTGATTTTTGAAATCCTGTTATGAGACCTGTGATCCATGGTAGATTTGTGAAAAAACCTTGTATTCCTTTCTCCTTCTTTTAACCATTGTACCCTCAATTTCTGTTTCCAGAATATCTCCTCTTTCTTGCATAATCCTTCCCATTCCTGTTGATGATAGTCAGCTTGTTCCTTTCTCTCCTCATTGAAGCCATCTATGATGAGGATCTGATTAATTTCCTGTAGCTTCCGCTCAACTACTTTTTTGGCTTCAAAGATGTTGCCAAACTCATTCTTATTCCAATCTTTAAGCCTGAGTTTGATGTGTTTCAATCTCTGCTGCAGAAGGAACATTTTAGTGCCCTGAACTTGCATATCCTCTGTCCACCATTTTTCAATATTGCTGATGAAGTCAGGATGGGTAAGCCAAATGTTTTCAAACCTGAAAGGTCTGTTTCTTGGAGTTCCTATAAAGGACGCTTCAAGTTGAATAGGCCAGTGATCCGAGCCACCAAAAGGGAGTATCATAGCTGACAAGTCAAGGCCTGTAAGGATAAGGTCCTCCGAGATAATAAATCTGTCTAGTTTTGAGGCCACTTGAGACTCTCCTCCCCTTTTATTATTCCAGGTGAGGATACCATTACTTGTATCTGTATCTACTAGCTTCATGTTGTTTATGAAATTTTGAAATGCTAAAGAATCTTTGCCAAGTGCTTTGGTCGCACATTTTTTTTTTCCAATAGGGACCTAATCATGTTAAAGTCCCCTCCCAGAATCCAGGGGATACCCAAATGTCTTTCTCTTAATTCCTCTAGTGAGGTAAGAAGCCTGAGTTTGTCTTCAGGCTTTTGTGGACCATAAACATTTGTGATCAAATAAACTTCCTTGTCCCCCAAAGGTTGGATGACCACTGATAGATAGTTCTTGGATGCTTCAGCATCTAGGATTCCTATTTTCTGAGGGTTCCAAAGTGTGAGAATTCCTCCTGCTGTTTTGTCTGCTTTAACTTCTAGATATTCATATTTAATCAGCCATTTGCTGTGTATTTCTCTTATTTTGTCTATTGAACATTTTGTTTCCTGGATAAATATCATATCTGGTTTTTCCTCTTTCATTCTATTGCTGAGATTTCTTTGTTTCCTTTTGCTTCCTAGACCCCTAATATTCCATGTTGTAAGCTTCATTAAGAAATATTTGTAAATGAATAACTAGTTAGGTCTTTCATCTTACCTGAGTTGATCATGAGTTTCCCACACTCTATCAGCAGCTCATTCTATCTTTTTCTTCCTCTTTTCCTACCTGGGTTCTTGGGAGCTTGTCCCATTGTTGCCTCCATCGTTTTAACCCCTCCGTTGTCCTGACTGTCATAATTTCTTTTGACCCCCGCACCTTTTTCCTAAGTTCTCTAGAGGAATAGCTATTGCACTCTGTTAAACTCCTCTTGAGGTAACGAATCCACTCCTTTGGTTTGTCCCTGCTCCAGGAACTTTTCCAGATCGAGATGTTCCCTTTCAAGAATATCCTGCAGTTCATGATCCTTTATTCCGACTTCACTTGGGGTCATCTCTTGGTCCCTGTCAAGTTCCATAGTGCTCGGCAGATCCTCCTTGTGTTAGCTATTTTTAGGGCTATCCTCCATGCTGTCCTCCTTTTCCTTCTCTGCTTGGCTATCCTCCAGTTCCTGTTTCTCTTTATCATGCCCATCTTCCTCTTCTAAAATCTTGAACCTATTATGACTAAGCTTCTTTTCCTCATTGAATTTCTTCTGGTTCTTTCTCCCTCCTCTACCTCTACCTACCACTTTGGTGAAATTTTCTGTTTCTTTCTCTAAGGTGGTTTTAATACTGCTCTAAAGAGGTGCCCGTGTTCATGGCATTTGTGGCATCGGAAAGGAACATGCTCATAGTCCACCGCCTGCACCTATTCTTCATCATATAGTTCTAGAATTATATCATTCGATAGAGCTCCAGAAAGGTCCATTTCTATGCATATACATGCAAAGGAGGTGTATTTTCCTCACAGTGTGGCCTCTGATATTTTCAAAAAATGCCCTAGTTTATTGCCTATGGCTTTTAATGATTCTGGCTGCCAATAATCCATAGGTAGGGAATAGAGTCTTACCCAAACCGGAACCGAAGTGAATGTCTCTCATTCCGGGACAAAATTCATCATCCATGGCCGCATATAGAGGCCTGCAACAACATAGAAGTATGGTCCTCCTTCAAACACCTTGTCTTTATCCTCTATGTTTGTAAAAACGACTGTGAAGAAACCCTTGGATCCAAGGTGCAGATCTATGTCTCCCTTAGGTTTCCAATGATTCTTTATCCATGCATTTAAAGCTTTCTCCATAGGCCATAACCCCATGAATTTACATATCACTGCATAATTCGCCATATGGTCCCTATGCGCCTATAGCGCCAGATCACTTAACACCACTCAGGGTGTGATGGTTTCCCTAGGTTTACATGGTCTTGTCCGATTTCTGTGCTCAATTTTTTGACTATCTCCCTCTATTCGCTTCTCTTTTCTGACTTCTTTCTGCTTATCTTCCTGCCCTTGTGCGTTTCTGTTTTCCTGTTTCCCTTTTTCTTTAACTCTTGGTTTCAGCTTCCAGTGGTTTCTTGAAGCGATTGGAAACTGCCTGCCTGTAGGAGGGAGTAGAGCTCCCCCCCTCTCACCCCTCCATGGTGTCCAACACTGATTTTCCTCTACAAACCCTAGCTTCATGCGTATTTTTTACCGTTCAGTCTCCGCAACGCCTCTGAAGGCCCCATATAAATACATTATTAACTTTCTAATATCGTCCTTAATTCACATACTAAATCTTTACTTTATAATTTATTTAATTTCTCTAATGCTTTTTAATATTGGCAATGTGAAATGTATCATGAGGTAAGTGTCTTGATGTCTATAGACATTTATCACCTATTTATATGGTTGGCTAGTAGAAGCAAGTAATTGATTATTATGTGGAGAAAATGATTTATAAATAAAAACACATTTTTTAAAATTATTATTATTTTTTGTTTGCTAGGTAATGTGAGTTGTGAGATGACTGACATTCCTAAATCGTGCCTTGGCTTGAGCAATGTTGAGAAGTGCAAAAATAAAGTCTCAATTGGATTTTGCCTTGGTCAAATTGAAAAAATTCGAATTTCCACATCAGCAAACAACTTGGAGGTTGTTAACTTGTGTGACATGGCTTGTGTCACTCAAATTACTCATCAAATTTGAGTTAGAGGGCTTGGAGTTCAGTTAAGCATGCGTGATTGCTAAATTTTAGTAATCCAATTAGTTATATCCAGTGTTGTTCAGTTAAACTAGTTCTAATAATTAGACGAACTTGTGAAAGGTCAGTTGTGCAGTGGGACATTAGTCTAACTCAATGATCATCCAATTAACTAAACAATCAATCTAAAATAGCTAGTGCATGCAAAGAATTTGAGTTCCCAAACTATGGTGGAGATTCTAAGGCAGTGTAACATTAGTTGTAGACTAGTATGAGTGTACAGGTGTTGCATGCAACCATATGATCAACCTTGAGAATTGTGTAATTAATTAGAGGAAAATTCCCAAACACTAGGGGCCTAATTCCTCAGGGATTGCACGAGGAAATAGGGGCTCAAGGTGAGGTAGAATTTGACAGTTTGGGTTAGAGCTTCTCATTGACTAGAGAGATAGGTTATTCACTTGCAGGTTGTGCTTAGAGTGAGAAAAAAATTGTAATACATCTCTATTCATCTAATTAATGCAAACATGCTTAAGGGGTTTTTATCTGTTTCTTTCCCCTGGAAAAATAATGTGCATGTGTGTTATTTCTTATTGCATGTATGAGATTGTTGTTCTAAATTGTGAATTGATGTCCGCAGAATAGTAGAGTAGAATTGTGTCTCTTGATTTTGTTAGAAAATTATATATTACAGAGCAACGAAACAATTAAAATATTGCAAAAATATAAACACAAAAAACACATAAAACAAGAGAGACACATATATATGTGGTTCACCTAGTTTGGTCTACGTCCACGGAGAAAGAACCAGCCCTTCCTTTTATATTATCCAGCAAACTGAAGAGATACAACCTATAGCAGATCCAATGTAATTCCCTCTTCGCTCTCAATCTCCTCTCTCTTCCTCACTCAGAATATAGATCTACATAGATGCAATACAATTCCCTCATATATAGCGAGGGGTTGCCTTCTAGGGCAAAAAACCCTATATTAAACATAACTTCTACCGTGAGATCTTCGCCTAATGAACGCCCCAGATTGACTACAAAATTACAATATTTTACAAGGAAATTTTACATCTATTTTTAGCTTCGGGGGCACTGCCCCCGATCCCCCTGCTAGGGGGGGCTCCCAAAGGTCGCAGCCAGCCCCCCATGGACCCCCTTGCAACGAATATTTTACAGGTGGTGTTTCCACCCCATTATGAACTGGGGTCCAATGTGGCGATACCTTTGAATACAAAAGATAATCAGGCTCCACACCCAACAATCTCCCACTTGGAGACAGATTATAGCAACTCCACCATTGCTTCATTTGCTGGACAATTACTCCACTTTGGACTTGGTTGTTTCTCATCTTCTTCATCATACTTGAAGACCAATTGAAACTGAGCAGATTCTTAGTTTCTCCCTGGTTACAACTTTTGTTAACATATATGCAGGATTTTGGCTAGTGTGTATCTTTTCCAGCTTCAACTGTCCATCTTCCAACGCTGACAGTATGAAATGGTACTTGAGATGTATATGTTTAGTCTTGGAATGAAATACATAGTTATTTGCAAGATGTATGACACTCTGGCTATCACTGTATAACCTTCCCAACTCCTGCTTCTTACCCAATTCATCTAGAAACCTTTGTAACTAAATCATTTCTTTACTAGCCTATGTAGCAACAACATACTCTGCTTTTTTTGTTGAGAGTGCAACAACACTTTGCAATTTTGAGACCCAACTGAAAGTTGTTCCACCTACAATAAACACACACCTTGTTGTGCTCCTCCTGATATCTCTATCACACTCCATATCTGCATCAACATATCCCTGTAGATCAATGTTTGAATGACCAAAGCATAATTCTTGATTTGTGGTACCTCTCAAATATGTGAGAATCCACTTCATCGCCATCCAATGTTCTTTTCCTGGATTTTTCATGTACCTGCTTACAACTCCCACTGCATGTGCAATATCAGGCCTTGTGCAGACCATTGCATACATTAAGCTTCCAACTGATGATGCATATGGAACTTTAGACATATGAGCCATTTCTTCCTGAGTCTTCGGACACTCCTCCTTAATTTTAAATGGCTAGCCAAGGGTATTCTAACTGGTTTTGCATTCTACATATTAAATCTTTTCAACACCTTTTCTATGTACCCATTTTGAGACATTGTTAATTTGCGATTCTTCCTGTCTCTAGTTATTCTCATACCAAGGATTTGTTTTGCAGCACCCAAATCCTTCATTGCAAATGAGTTCACCAATTTTATTTTGAGCACATTTATTTCCTGCATGCTAAAACCTGCAACAAGCATGTCATCTACATACAATAACAATATAATATAGCTGCCATGATTTTTCCTTTTGAGATAAACACAATGATCATAGTGACATGTAGTATAACCTTGTTCAGACATAAACCTGTCAAATTTTAGATACCACTGCCTTGGAGCCTGTTTTAAGCCATACAAGCTCTTCTTCAACCTGCAAACTAGTTTCTCCTTCCCTTTTACCTCATATCCATGTGGCTGTTGCATATATATCTCTTCCTCCAAATCCCCATGGAGAAAGGTTGTCTTTACATCTAATTGCTCAAGATGCAAATCTTCAGCTGCTGCTAGACTTAAAATAGTTATGATTGAAGTCATTTTAACAACATGAGAAAATATCTCATCAAAGTCTATACCCTTTTTTTGTGCAAATCTTTTCATCACAAGTCTAGCTTTATACCTTTTTCTACCTCCATCTTCTTCCTTAAACTCGTAAACCCATTTATTCTGTAATGTTGTTTTACCTACAAGCAACCTGACTAAGTCCCAAATATGGTTATGTGCTAAGGATTCCATCTCTTTTTTTATGGCTCGCTCCCACTTCTTCCTAATTTCCACCTATACTGCTTCTTCATAATATTCTGGTTCACCAGAATCAGTGAACAATACATAACATAATGAAGGAGAGTATCATTCAGGGGGTCTACTTATCCTGGTAGATCTTCTAACACCACTTTCAGGTGTTTGAGGTGCTTGTTGCTGTTGTGGTTGTTGTTATGGATGTTGATCATTATGATTTTCAGGCACCATCACTTTTTTTGTGATCTTGTCAAGCACTGTGTATTCTCTGTTTTCTTTTTCATGTTTCTTTTCTTGCAGTTGATCCTTATACAAAACCTTTTCATTGAAGATGACATCTATGCTCCTAATGATTTTGTGTTTTTCATAATCATAAAAGTGATAACCAAAATAATTAACACCATATCCAATAAAGGTAATTACTTTGATTTTGCCTCAAGCTTTGTTTTATTTTCTTTATTAATGTGGACAAAGGCTTCACAACCAAAAGTCTTTAAAAAAGAGTAGTTCACCTTTTTACCTGTCCATGCCTCCTTTGGAATACCACCATCCAAGGAACTTGAAGGTGCTTTGTTTATTAGATAAACAATAGTATCTACATCATCTGCCCAAAATTTTAAAGGCAATCCTCCAAGCATTCTCATGCACCTTGCACGCTCCATGATTGTCCTGTTCATCCTTTCTGACACACCATTTTTTTGTGGTGTTCCCGGAATTGAATTCTCTCTGTGAATTCCATTCTCTGAACAGTACCTATCAAACTCTTTGCTGCAATATTCACCCCCATTGTCTAATCTGAGACACTTTAACATTTTTCCTGTCTCATTTTCAACCAAAGATTTCCATTTCTTGAAAGCATCAAATACATCAGATTTATTTCGAATACAATAAATCTAGGTTTTTCTGGTTTCATCATCAATAAAAGTAACATAATAATGAGAGCCACCAAGAGATGATACCTGAGCAGGTCCCCATAAATTTGTATGCAAAAGCTCTAATTTTTCGCTCTTCTTTTCTTTCCCAACTCTGAGGAATCTGACTCTCTTATGTTTTCCATAAACACAATTCTCACAGAATTTTAAATCAACATGCTTCAAACCTAGCAAAAAAATTCTTAAGTGAAGAATCTGCATCCCCTTCTCACTCATGTGCCTGAGCCTATGATGCCACAATGTCGTATCTTCTCCTATAGAGGTTAAAGCATTAACAAAATTAGAAATACCATTGCATAAATACAATGTACCAACCTTTTCTCCTTTTTCTATTACCGGGGATCCTTTAATGACCTTCTAGGTTTTATCTGTAAAATTCGTCACACAACCTTCACCTCCCAACTGCCCTGTTGAAATAATATTTTTCTTCAGATCTGGAACATGCCTTACCTCCTTCAATAGCCATTGATTTCCATTCTACTGGTTTATGAAAACTATACCCATTCCAATGATTTTACAGGGTTTATCATCAACCAATTAAACCTGTCCAAAATATCCTTAAACATAATCATGAAAATGTTTCCTATCAGGTGTGGCATGGAATGAGGCCCCAGAATCTACCACCTAGGCATCAATAATATTTTCTAAAGAAAGAATCAAAGCATCTTGCAACACATCACCTGTTACATTCGCTTCATGATTATTTTCTTGTTGCGCGTCTCCTTCTTTTCCCTTCATAGACTTGCAGTCTTTCTTCACGTGTCCTTTCTTCCCGCATTTCTAGCACACTATCCCCGATCTAGACTTGGATTTTCCTTTTCTTGACTTACTGCGATATCCAGGGCTCTTTCCTCTTTCCATTTTTCTTCCCCTAGTCTCTACAGTCAAAGCATTACTTGATGTCTCACTGAAGCTTTTCTGTCACATTTCCTCGCTAAGGATTGCACCGACAACATCATCAAACTTTAAATTACTAGATCCAGAGACAGAGTTACTAATGGCCATAACTAAACCATTCCAACTTTTTGGCAATGAGCACAGAAATAACAGAGCCCTAACTTTATCATCAAAAGTTACCCCTACAGAACTTATGTTAATTTATGGTATGTTCTATGCTTAGAGCAGTTTACTTATCTTATTATTATCCACAGATTAGCAATCACATGTGTTAGGTTCCTATACCAATAGGTTTCATTTTTCATGATTGACAGTGGAAGTGCCAAATATGTTCATCTTTTCATGCTGCAAAGGTTCCATATTTTCTATGTACAGAGACAAAATTAAAAAATGTAAAGAGGGTATGCCCTAAAATAATTATCAAAGGGAAAAAGAGTAAATTGGTTAGAAAAAATGATAAAAATGAACCCCAAAGAAAGACCAGGAAAGAGGCTAGTTCAAATACCACTGCTAGTTTGATGGATAGCCCAATAGTTCAATCTGGACCATGCCATGGTTTAAATTGCTTGTTCTAGACTAGAGAATGGATATCTGTCCAAACAGTTTAAGCTTGGCAGATGAGTAGCTAGGTAGAGAAATAAAGGAGCCCAACTACTTAACCTGGGTCCTTGGAAGAGATAAGGGTAGATTTAGATAGGAGGGCAGTCAAAAGAAAAGAGGATAATCAGGGTCTGCAAGTCTAAGTGCACCCATGTAAAAAGAAGAAAAAATGTTAGGTGTAGGAGGCTGGGTAGGTAGTTTGAGGTTGCAGAAGCAAGGTTTGGATCGCCTGATGTATTATTAATCAGAGCTCATCTCATCAATCACAGAAAGGTCAAAGCAGTTGTCTAATGGCAGAATTCTGGTAGCATGTCTAACTCCCTTTCACCCTCCCCCTCAAAGTTTCTTACTAACACCCCCTTAAGGACTTTGGGATCTGCCCAACCAGTCCTGCTTTCACTTCATTTTTGTAAAAACATTGAGTCAAGTTTGGCTTTCTCAATGAAAAGAAGCCACATTTCTTGTGTAAAAATCACTCTTCTACATTCCATTCACTTCCTATGACTAAGTTTCAGTACATAAACTTAGCCTCTCCCCTACTCCTTCACCTCACAAACTCATATTAACCTCTAATTCTATTATATAGCTCCCTAGTCACTTTCCCACCCCTATTACTACAAAAACTATATGAAATTCCAAAAAACATATTAAATATCCCACCCTATGGCATTATAGCCATGTAATACAGTCCTGGGAAATAATAGTCCATCTGGGACTACTATTAACCCTTCCGCATCCTAACCTTGGAATTAATCTAACCTCTCGTTAGGTTAATAACCTATACCTAATCCCTCACCCATCAAAACCTTATATTTCTACCCCTTCGCAGTAATTTTCCCAAGGCTAATGTTTAAATGTTTTATTAAACATTAAATTATCTTTTCCCCCCGCTTAAACCTAACCCGCAAAACCCACATTTCCAAAGTTTATGACCCCCCGTGGCGCATTTTGTTTAAATAATACGGGCGGGTCCCGTCCCTAACCCCCGTCACCTTACCTGTGCCGCCAACCGTCAGATTGTGCGCGCCCCAGATCAATGGTGGGCGGTCGTTTTGAGCCCCCGATCCGCCGGAGGTTAACGTCCGGGGGATGGGTGGTTTCCTTGTCGTACCCCCGCCACGTGTCAACTGCCCGGCGTGTTCGAAGGCCTCTCACCCAATACTGCCTGTGCTCAAAGGTGGTGTGGGGAAAACCGGATACCACCCTCCATCCCCTGACGTCAGCAATCACGTCAACTGTGACGTCACCACCGCATCCCCGCCGCTGCCCCACGTCACTTGCCACTTCATCCGTCCGCGTCCACGCTTTGCCACCGTGTCACTGCCACGTCTTCATCCGAGTCAGCGTCCACGTCACCCGTCCGTACCCGGGACCCGCCGATGACGTCATGCTGACGTCATCGTGAAAAAGCGCCAAAAGCGCAAATATGTCAAATTTTTATAAAAACATGTGTTTTTCAACCGTTTGTTAGTCATTTTCATTGGACATAGTGGAGAGCTGCTGCTGCCGTTTGCGCCCGTTTGCCTCCAAAATTCAAATTTCGACCAATTGAGCTGGAACCACCTTCGAATTCGTCTACACCGGTCGCCATTGGACCAGTCCAGTTGCCCTCGGCGCCATTTTAACCAGGTATTTGCCCTACTTTGCCCCTTCGCCCCTGTTCTTCCCATTTTTCTCCATTTTACATGTTTGAAGCCTGCAAATTCCCAAATTAATGACTCTGCCCTACCTAAATTCTGCCTAAATCCACTGATAAACCCCTACCTTAGGAAAAAACCTATCAACCCACACCTGTTTGCTAATTTACCTTTGAAAACTCATTTTCGAGCTTGTATTCCCGACAAAAATTTCATAACAGTTCGACATTGTCCTCTTTTACCGCATTCCACTACAAAAGCCTCAGTACATTGAGTTGTAATTTCCTCTCCCCTCTGCACTCTGCCCACTGTCTTTTGAATCCAAACAATTCATTAAGGAGAAGAAAAAACTGGTCTAAAAACTCTGCAAATTGTCCTCTTTATCATAACCACAGATATTGAAGGCCATTCCCTCAGTTGAACTCATTTTGCAACTCCTTTGCAAATCCTCAGAGTCAGTTGTCATCAATCTGTTACTGCTGTAAAACTTCATTCCAAATATAACATCAAAAAGTGTTATAATGGCCACTCCAACAGCTCTCAGTGTCACTCCTATGAATCCACCAAACAGAGAACTTGAAGCCATGCCTCTGGCTGATAAGGATTACCTCATTCAAGATCTAGTTGGGGACAGAAATCACTTGAAGACCTTCTGCCAACTAAGAAACAGCTTTATAAACAACTGTGACATGTATGGCATATGGGAGTCCAATTTGCCTTATTATTTCCTTCCCTCTGTTAATATTTTTCCTGAGATCATCCATTTGTGTGTTGAGAACTATGAACCAAATCAGAGAGCTGTCAGGTCTCCATCTGGGAGCATACTTTTTTATATTACTTCTGACTCCATCAATCAGATGCTCAACTTCAAATAGACTCAGCTATTGTTTCCTTTCTCCATGAACTATTTGCTGGATGAAGGCTCCAAGCTTTCCAGCTCTGAAATTGCAAGAATTACCAAGACATTCATGAGGGCAGACTGCCAGCCTACAGGCCCACCTCCTTTCTTATATGACAATTTCAATGAGGTGGGCAAGCTGCTTATAGATATGATTTCCTCTGTGCTGGGTTTTAAAACAAGTGAGCACATTGATGAAACAGTGCTGGTTCTGTTGTCTGCATACAGCCCAGGACAACCCCCTGCTGTCAAGTATAATTATGCCAAGTTCATAGCCAACAAAATACATGACCAGCTAGTGAAGCTGGACAGGGAGGGAGTCTTTAAATATTCATCATATATCTATCATTTGTTCATGTACTACCAGTTTGAATGCTTCTAATGCCCCATTAAAAAGTTGGATTCTATGGGGGAAAGAAGGTCTGTCATCTTTTGGTCATCAGTTTTCCATGAGGTTCAAAACTCTCCATTTTCCTACTGTGAGTTCATTGACCAGTTTGTGTACCCAGTCTCTTGTCTCCTAAAAAGGTCCCCTCCTCCTAGATTGTCATATGACATACAGAAGACCTTGCAGCTATCCAAGAGTTACAAAATAGGTGATTGGTATCTCTACCAAAATCACACTGTCATTAGAATCTATGGCTGTGAGCTCTGTCCTTATAGGCTCCCAAGATATGTACCAATGAGACTGTTTGCATTGGAGTACTATAGGCAGCTCATCAATGCTGATCTTACTCATTTTCATAGTGCCAAGAAGAAAGCTCATCTGAAATTCAAAGACCATCTAGGCCCCTTCATTATGAACAAGAAAGAAGGTTGGCAAGATGCCGATCAAATACTGAGGGACAAATACAAGTTAAAGAGGAGCTTCTGGTGGGTCCCTTATGACCCAGAGGGTTTTATTAGTGCCAGAAAAGTTAAATACAGGCTGCTGGCCTATGACCATTGTAAATTCCCACAAATTGAACAATATGCCAACCAAGATGAGTGGTTACAAAACACATTAGTTGAGGAATTGACCAAAGAAGAAATTATGGAAAGAAATGTCAAAGATTTGGAAAAAACTCTTGACTTGGATTCTGCTGACCGGGTAACTTTCAAACTGCCGCACCAAGTCGGAGAAGGCACATACACTGCTTCAGCTTCACAAGCTGCCCAAGGAGCATCTACATCAACAACAGGTACAGTTAAAGGAAAAGAGCCAATGGATACAGAACAGGGAATTGTCACAGAACAGCCTGCCACTTCAATGGAACAATCTCAAGGATAGTCTCCTCCACAGCAAACAGAGGCACCACAGGTGCCTGCTTTACAGACTCCTGCCCATGAGGAAAGAGGCAGAAAACGAGATTGAGAAGACTCCACGCCTGCTAGTGGGTCTACACAGCAGCCCGAAGCCAAGAGGCAAAAGGTTGACTCTCCAATTGAGGAGGAAGTCAGTGAGGAAATCCTTGGAAGTCCAAGGAGAGACAGAGAAGGGAGTCAACAAACAGCTACAAGCTCTTTCCAACAAGAGCAAGACAGACAACATGGCATGGAGGTATCTTCCTCTACACAGCAAAGTAAGAAGCCAACTAGCATCAAAGCCACCTTTAAAGAAATTAAGGCTCAAAATGAGCTATTAAGAGTACAATTGTATGACCAATTTCTTAAGGCAACACCTGCCAAGAAGGAAAGATTGATGGCAGCATATGACATTAAAGAAGAAAGGATGATTCTCACCCACTTCAAGCCCAAGGTTCAAGTTATAGACATTTTTGGGCCTTACAACCCCAAGCATGAAATGTCCATAAACCAAGGGCTCATAAGTCCCTAAAAGTGTTTTTCTAACCCCTAAAGGAACAAGGTCAACAGATTACAGCTTCTCCCAGAAGTTCTCCATGAAAAACTGCTCAGAATTGGTCAACACAGGATCATTTCAGCTGCTCCACTGGCTAGGTGCGTTGCATCTCACCTAAATTCACTGGGGTACGTTGCATTTCAAAAATCCCTTCTGTGGGGTACGATGGGCGAGAAATGACAAATGGCAGTGTCATTCCGGGAGGTGGAGAGGCAATGGAAACTTCCAGAATCTTCTCCTGTGACACTTGCCTCACTAAATTCAACCAAGGATGAGTAAGAGGCCATCAGTCTCCAAGTGGAAGCAAGAACTATCAGAGAGAAGACACTAATCAAATCACAAGCTGACTCATCCCCCTTACAGATATCTATATATGGATCCCTCATCCCAGAGATCCAGAGGCTGGAATTTGGCATATTGTAAGGAATTTCTATTGGTTTCTTGAGACAAACATCATATTGTTGGGTGATCTAAGCTTTGTTTGAGGTGAAGAGGGGCTTCTTTGCTGGGAGTTTGATGCTGGGTCAGAACAACTGGTTGTAACTCCTCCTGGCTCTTTTCTTGTTTATCAATAAAAGCTATTCGAGTTTTCCTCCATGCTTTTGTATCATTGATGCTTGTTACATTTGTATGGCCAATTTACATCTGATCCTAGATTGTTTATGATTATAGATCCATGTCTTTGTATAGTGCTATGCTTCTGTGATCTTACAGGTACTTTGTGAAGCTGGGCGTGCAAGGGAGCAGGTAACCAAAGGACTATCAAAGAAGAGAGGGATCAAATCGGGAGATTAGCGCAAGACAGAGGTTAGTCTTTCTGTTCCTCTCTATCTATAATTCATAAAGGAAAAACTAAAGTAGCTTTTCTCTGTTTGTTTCTAAGGCAGCTGTCACACCTTAGTGGGATAGAGCAGTTCTATATAGACACTTTTCCCTGTAACAAAATGGCGACTCCACTGGGGACATAATTAGTTTGTTTGTTTATCATTCTCTGTTGTTTGTTTCATAAACTTACAAGTAGCATTCGAACTGCATTTGCCATAACAAATGCAAAGTAGATAACTGCTGCTTCAATCCATCCATTGGATCTGTTTATGATTTAAACAACTGATTCACAAACTATCTGATTGCCCTTGTGATAGCTCTTAGATCCTCCTTAGATCTACCCCTGATTGTTGCATTATTGATTGCTTTTTGCTCGGCCAAAACCAAAGAACTGAACTGCAAACTGTGACCCAGAACCTGAACAGCAAGGATAATTTTAGGGGCGAATGTTCGCCCTTTGGCGAAATTAAGGGGTTTTAAATTTTTAGTGGGCGAATATTTTGTATCATAGTACATTTTTACAAATCACCTCAAATAGCCCACCTTATTTTAAGGGAGAGGGTAAAAAAGGTAAATTTAGCCCTTGAAATTAGGACTTACAACCTTCCATTCGCCCATTTTCAAGAATAGGTTTTATTTAAGTGAATCCATTCGCCCATTTTCAAGAATAGGTTTTATTTAAGTGAATCCTATGGGCCAAATACCATATTTATAAAAGAGGTATGATAAATTAATAAAAATATAAATAAATGAGAGGTATGGTAAATAAATAAAACATTTTTTATATTTACTCCATAAGTCACCTTATATACATGTAAGGTTGTAAACAAATAAAAATATAGGTAAAGTCGAGGTATGGTAAATAAATAAAACGTCTTTTTATACTTACTCAAAAGATATGGTAAATAAATAAAAATATAAATAAACTAGACGTATCATAAATAAATAAAACCTCTTTTTATATTTAGTCCATAACCCTCGTTCTATTTATGAAGGCTCAAGAAAGAGGTTTTATTTAAGTGAATCCTATGGGCCAAATACCATATTTGTAAAAGAGGTATGGTAAATTAATAAAAATATAAATAAACGAGAGGTATGGTAAACAAATAAAACATTTTTTTATATTTACTCCATAAGTCACCTTATATTTATGAACACTCAAAAAATGGGTTATATTTAGGTGAAACCTATGGCCAAAATACTATGGGACAATTACCATGGACTAGATTGTTATTAATACCATGCAAAAAACCATTATTAACCCTAATATTAGAATTAATAAAAATAAAAATGGCACATGGTATTGACCCATGGTATTCACCAAAATGGCACATGGTATTGACCCATGGTATTCACCTGGAATGTAGCCTATTTAAATGGGGAATTAAACCAGCATGTAGCCTATGCTAAGATTCACTAGGACTTTACAAAGTTTTATTATTTAGTGAAAGACTCGCCAAGATCTTACAAGATTTTATAATTGAGTAAAATATTCGCCATGCCTGGTGAGAGATTCGCCAAAAATTATATATACATATTATATTATTGATAAAATCGCCTTCCATTTTTCCTATATACCATGGAGATTCGCCCATTTATTATATTTATAAATTTAGGGGGGGTTCTTGAAATTTTCCCTGCTGAACAGAGTCTTGTTTCTGGCCCAACGCAGGTACTATTCAGAGATTCTGAATTTCAGCGCACTTCCCGAGTGGACAAGCTGTGCTGCATTTCATATTCTCTGTGTTACAGGTGCACTGATCACACTATCTCTGTGCAGTTGTCGCTCCTGTGATTCATTCTTTCCAGTTCTATTCCTGAATTTTGATGCCTGTGATCAGTATATGTCTGTTTGGAACCCTTTTCCTTGCTGTTATTCCGCCTCCTTTGTACAAAAGAACTGTAGATGTTTTTGTGTGTTTGTTGAGTCGTTTACAGTTCTCCTTTGCAAAAGTAGTGTATTCGTACTGTCATCCTTTGATTTGAAACTGTCGCAAGTGTCGATTTCAATCGTAGGAAAGAGTTTGATTGTTGTTGACGGTCAATTATCCTGTTACTATTGCTTTTGGTCTGAATTTGTAATTTTCTAGTGTCTAGAACAAGTATTCATTTCAAAATCGTAAGGTGTTGTGATCGTCTCCATTTTTGATTTCGAAAAGAAACTTGTTGATGTTTGTCGCTTGAAAAATAACTTCAGATTTGTGCATCAACTTTCTTTTTAGCATCCATATACTAAGAACGTCGAAAACAAATACATGCATGTGCATTTGCATATAGACAGTCTGATTGGCTTGATTTAAGAAAGTGCATTTAGAGTGTGCTCTTTGCTTTTTGTGAAAAGATTCTGTCTTTCTTTTCCCTAGTAGCTAGGATTTTCATTGCACAAAAGAGATAAAAAGTTTGTTTATCATCTTAGATTGCATTTTAGGAATTACATCTACATATCGTGGTGAACCTGAAAGGCAAACTTCATAAACAAGATCAACATAAAATAAATTCAATGAATCTAACAACGCTTTGGAACTTAACGCACAACATTTAGAAGTCTAGGCTAGAGACGTATTCCGGCGTCGTAAAGCCTGGTAACCGTTGTTCTCACTGATGGTTGGGTGATTCCTCCACTTTGAGACGATAAGTGCTAGTACGGACTTGTGCTCCCACGTACCGTCGAGTATATTTTGGGAGACTCCAATAGGCTTAATCCTTTATCCATAGGAAGCCGTGTCTGCCGCCCTATCGATCGCAATGCACTGAACACAACATTCGGGAAGATTGACTGCCGTACCGTAAAAATTATTCTGCAGTTTTGTGATTGGTTTGGTAATCCCTCTACCTAGATTTCCAGAGCAGTCCCTTTCGTTCCCTTTCAGACTCCTTAACGGAAAAGGTCCATCTGAGCACTTGTCACTTCAGGCTCATTAAAAATCGAAGGAGACTAGAGTCATCTTTTGTTTTTTCTCGACTCTTAAAAATTGAAAAAACAAGTTGTGTCAAAGTGTCTAAAATTTATTTTAAACGGAATATTCATTACCCTTTCCTACGTTGATCTTGGGTTGAGAAAATGGAATCCACCAACCAAGGAATTCCCCTTAGAGGAAATCCTAGTCCCTTCTCCTCTTGGGGAGATGTTGGTGCACCCCATATGGCCACATTGTCGCTTCCAGGACTGACAATTGGTTTGCCTGTATGGCTCTTCTCAACCTTTGTCGTTCAGAACACCACAATTCCTGAACAATTGAACCAGCAACTAGACGAGTCCAGAGTTACCCACCAACCTTCTACTTCCTCTAATTCTTCCTCTCCTCCTTCCTCTTCGCTTGATGGGGCTGGTAAAGCCAAAAGTCAAGTACCTAAGGAGAAGAAGGAAAAGAAGAAGAAAGAGAAGAAGAAGAAGGAGCCAAAAGCGAATGGGGGCAAACGAGTGTCGTCTAGCGAAAATCCACACACTGCACCGACCAGGCCTAAATCGCCATGTGTCATTTGCAAAGGAGACCACTATCACAGAGATTGTCCTTGCATCCCTAGGATCTTAAGGGACTGGTCTCCTCGTTTGCACAACCCGGTGTCGTCAACCTCTGATGATCATCTTGAAAACACACCGTCAACTAGTGAAAGTGAAGGCCCAGGACAAAAAGGAAAATATAGATTTCCTTGTAAACTGTGTGAAGGCTATCATGCCGTCCACTGTTGTCCCTTCTTAGACGAGGCTAAAAGAGTTTTGGACAATCGTCCGGTTTCACCGTTACGACTTCCTCCTGAATATAAAAAACTCTTACCGAGTCCGTCACTGGTTGAAAATCCGGCTGGCCCACTCAGGTGGTCGGTTGAAGCATCCATCATTGAAGATAAACCATCTGAACCCATACCAGACGAAAGTCAAAAGGTCGAGGCGGCAGTTGACTCGGTCTTGCCTTCAGAGGTTCCATCTTCAGATGATACGGTCACTGAAGAGAACAAGGATGACACCGTCCAAATTCTTTTCATAAGCACAGACTCCAACGAACATGGGGGCAATTTACCCGTTCCTTTACCGCAGGAAGGAAGTTTGTCAGAGTCGTACCCGGCCATCTATTCGGTCCCACCTCCAAGCAACCTAGTTGTCTCCTTCAACTGGAATCAACTAGGCAGACCCCGTTTACCAGCTAGTATACCATTCCGAATCATTGTTCAAATATATAGAATGGTTATGGTTGGTATCATCATAGATGAGGGGGCTTCTGTGAGTATCCTTTCCTCAACTGCTTGGAAAGCACTTGGCTCGCCATCGCTTTTGCCTGAAATGAGAAATCTAACAAGCTTTGATAAAGGAACCAGTCGACCATTAGGGATCCTTCTCAATGTGCCCATAACATTGAGAGGGAAAACCGTTCACATGAACGTAATGGTAGTTCAAGGACCCCTGGATTACAATCTACTCCTTGGACGAGACTATATTTATTGCATGGGAGCAATTGTCTCCTCACTCTTTGGAGTAATGTGTTTTCCACACGAAGGAAGAGTGGTCAAGTTCGTAGACCAGCTTTCATTTCCCGGATCACGCATAGCAAATAGTCATGTACCATCCCTGAATGGTCTTTTCACGCAAGAAATGTCTCAATCTCCAGTCCGTCCACCCGATGAGCGCGAGTGATTCGGGGGGACATGACTGAAACCCAGGGGGCATGCACCCTGGTCTGCTTCGGTAGGAAAACTTCGGGTATAGGGTAGGTTTCCGTGAGAGAATATGACTAGTCTGTACTCCCGTCCGTGATTGGAAGAGGGGGTTATTCTAGAACAAGATTCTCTTGTCAAAGTTATGTGAGTGGAGTAGCCTCCTTCACTCACCTTTGTCTATTTCGGTAGACATCGCCGAAGAAGTGTTTTGTTTGCGCTGTGAATAGAACAATCTTTGGGTAACCTGTAAGAGGTAGGCCTCTCTCGGTAAAACAAATGTTTTAACGGACTAAAGAAGGGGTAACCTTGAAACTTTGTTTTATGCCTGGGGGCATGCAAGCCTTTTGGCGTGCAATCGAAGACCGACTATTTATTTTTTAAATTTGTAGGTCCTCTAACCCTTTAAACTCGTAGGATTGGTCGTTTCCTAACTTGCATAAAGAAAGGATGTGGGGAAAAACTCTAAAATTTGCCTTTTTTATATGAGACATTCTTATCACACGATTGGATTAATCGAGCAGTGTTACTGCAAGGTTCAAGCTCGTTAAAAAATAAACCCGCATCGAGCAGTTTTAGCACATAGTTCAAGCTCGTTAAAAAATAAACATAAGCCATGAGCAAATGTTTCCCCCCGTGTTTAAGCTCGTTAAAAAATGAACTATTCCCCGGTAAATAACTGTCGTGAATGTAGTACTTCAGCCATTAAAGCCTTGGTCGTGTTTGCACCGTCACCTCCACTTTTACATTGGTCGATCATTCACCCCCATTTGATTGTTTACCCATTTTGAGGAACAGCTGTGAAGAGTGATTTCACTAGCCATCCTTGTAGCACTGCCGTGATTGGAAAATTCCAAACCTTACCAGGAATCATCTGCTACCCATTTTATCACTCGTTCCTCAAAAGACGAGTCTCCTTTAAGCTCTTTTCAGATGACTCGTAAAATATGAAAAGATTGCCGAGCCATTGGCCTCTCCAGCTCGTTAAAGGGACAGGAAGTGCTATCCCTCCTCTAGATTTTAATCTTTTTGGACCTGAGGGATTATTACACAAAAAGATCGAGCGCTTGTTTTGTTCGGCTCGTTAAAAGTATCGAAAATTCATCCCTTCTGTATTGTTTTATACTTTTTCAGACTTAAGGGATTAGATGACGAAAAAGGAATTTTGGAGTTTCCTTTACGTTCCTTTTCAGACTCTCTAAAATTGAAAAGGACCGAGTTATCTTTGTCGTTAAACTCGTTAAAATTTTAATAGCGACAAACTTGTCTATAGACGAGAACAAGTTTCACTATCGCTAGGCTCGTTAAAACATAGCGATGGGTTTGCCCGAAGGGCAAATTATAGAACAAGCATATGTTATCCTCCTCAAGCTTGACAAAAATAAAGAGGTACTAGTCAGCAATGACTAGGGAAAATTGGGAAGAAAACTTGAAGAAACTTTGTTGGTAGCAAGTCGCTCTTGAACATGACACTTCCACTCCGTGTCCAAGTCGGGTTGGGTTGTTTCATTCACCGGTCACATCACCATGGTCACGCCATACCATCCACATTTGGGGTTAATGCTACCAATCCATCACAACAGTGTCGCCGATATGTTCAAGAGAAGTCATTTAGAGAATTCACCTGTGTCTCACCCACTACCATACATTTATGCTCCATTCTTTCATGACTGCCACCCTGAACCTTATATCACCAGATCGTTTTCACCTCCATTAAAATCATTTTCTCCGTTCCATGTCATTAATGTGGGATTCATTAAGGCCCTCCTGTGACGGATCACTTCTTGTCGACATCAGCTCATTATCCAAGAAGTTGATCTAGGAACACCCCATTCAGTACTTTGAAGCTTTCATGCCCCAATGGCAAGTTTCTCACTTCCGGCGACAGGTTTACATCAATGGCCTTCGACCGAAAGATTTTGCGTGGTGTTCGACGCCAAGTCCTTTATTCACACCACGTGAATTGTACTGCAGTACCTTGAGGGTCATTATCATTATCGGTGATTCCTCTCGCGCTTGTTAACAGTTTACATCATTGGCTGGTAATCAAGCGATGTCTTTCCATGTTCGACTTCAGAACATTTTCTCACATGGATTGACTTGTACTTCGAGTGAAGATCGAACGATATTGAAGACCCCGGATCTAGTTTCATCCATCCGGGCTGCGATATATATTCAGGGAAATAAAGACATTAAATGTACATCATTGCTACACAGATAATCATCCACTCAAAAGGATGATGGCTCTATCAGAATCATCAGTCTACACTCAGACGATTGTCTGTCCTATGTACATGAAAATGAAATTATAAAGCTGAGCATGGGAATGCCCGCCTCAGTTAGATCATGAAAATATTATGAAGATAATGTATTGTATTATATCTTATTACAGGTCTCCTCCCAGCATTGAAAGAACTTCGGATCCTCATAATAAATCATTTCACCCGACATCAAAAGATTAACGACCTCATGCTTTAGGGGGCAACTGTTATAGACATTTTTGGGCCCTACAACCCCAAGCATGAAATGTCCATAAACCAAGGGCTCCTAAGTCCCTAAAAGTGTTGTTCTAACCCCTAAAGGAACAAGGTCAACAGATTACAGCTTCTCCCAGAAGTTCTCCATGAAAAACTGCTCAGTATTGGTCAAAACAGGATCATTTCAGCTGCTCCACTGGCTAGGTGCGTTGCATCTCACCTAAATGCACTGTGTGGGTACGTTGCATTTCAAAAATCCCTTTTGTGGGGTGCAATGGGTGAGAAATGACAAATGGAAGTGTCATTCCGCGAGGTGGAGAGGCAATGGAAACTTCCAGAATCTTCTCCTGTGACACTTGCCTCACTGAATTCGACCAAGGATGAGTAAGAGGCCATCAATCTCCAAGTGGAAGCAAGAACTATCAGAGAGAAGACACTAATCAAATCACAAGCTGACTCATCCCCCTTACAGATATCTATATATGGATCCCTCATCCCAGAGATCCAGAGGTTGGAATTTGGCATATTGTAAGGAATTGCTATTGGTTTCTTGAGACAAACATCAGATTGTTGGGTGATCTAAGCTTTGTTTGAGGTGAAGAGGGGCTTCTTTGCTGGGAGGTTGATGCTGGGTTAGAACAACTGGTTGTAACTCCTCCTGGCTCTTTTCTTGTTTATCAATAAAAGCTATTCGAGTTTTCCTCCATGCTTTTGTATCATTGATGCTTGTTACATTTGTATGGTCAATTTACATCTGATCCTAGATTGTTTATGATTATAGATCCATGTCTTTGTATAGTGCTATGCTTTTGTGATCTTACAGGTACTTTGTGAAGCTGGGCGTGCAAGGGAGCAGGTAGCCGAAGGACTACAAAGAAGAGAGGGATCAAATCAGGAGATTAGCGCAAGACAGAGGTTAGTCTTTCTGTTCCTCTCTATCTATAATTCATAAAGGAAAAACTAAAGTAGCTTTTCTCTGTTTGTTTCTAAGGTAGCTGTCACACCTTAGTGGGATAGAGCAGTTCTATATAGACACTTTTTCCTGTAACAGTTCAGCAGCCACAGTCAGCTGCAGACTATGTCAAGACAAGATTAGAGGTCCTGGCCAAGGACATTAACCCCATGGATCAAATAGAGTTACATAAGCAAACAGGGGAAATGGTCTATGCCACCCTGGCAGATAAGGCCACGCTGGCTCATGAGTTGAAGGAATCTTTAAAGAACAAAAATACTCAGCTTGATTTGGAAAGAATGTCCTCCATAGCCAAAGACAACAGAATTAAAACATTGGAGGAAATTATTGTGGACCTAGGGCATGATCCTAAGAATCCCAAAGGCATCAAGGCCCTAATGAAGAAAAAGGAGGACAATATTACTGCTCTGAAAAAGCAAATGAGGCTCACCTCAACTATGCACCCACAAACAGGAGAACTGGTGAAAGAGAAAGAAGCTGAGGATACATTGGACCCGCTAATGCAAATGAACCAGAGAATATTGAGATGGAGGGAGAGTTGGAGAAAGCACTACAAGGCAAGCAGGGAGAGTCGACCTCCCAACCACCTCAAATAGCTTCAACTGTTGTTACTGTTCCTCCTACACAAGCAGCAGTGACCCCTCCTATTATTCTAGCAACTACAACAACTTTAGATGCTACAACGGCAACAACAACAACCCCTGAGTCTAGCATGAGCATGGATGAATTGACCAAAGCTGTTAAGGAACTAGAGCTTCAGGCAACAAAGATAAAAGAGGCCAAGGAAAAGTTGGCCAACCTAGAAGGAAAATATGATAAGTCCAAAATGACAGTGGCAAAAAAAACAAGGGAAATTAAGGCCTTAAGTGAAAAAATAAAGGCCTTGGAGGAGGAGCTAACTTTGGACAAGACACTAGCTAAAATAAAGAGGATTCTGTGGGCCAAGATTAATCAATCAATCACTGACCAGTGGCGGTTAATTCAGGCCATACATGAACAAATGGATTTAATTGGCCTAGCTCAGTTTGAAAATCAGAGAGCCAGAGCAGCATTGGGAACCATGCCTGAACAAGCCAACAAAATGATTAATTTTTTGAACCATCAAACTAAGGAAGAGCTGGCAGCAATGAAAATTATGAATAGGACGGAGGCCATACTCACAGCAAAGAAGGTGCTGACTCTGAGAGGTTTTGTACAGACACTGGAAAGAAAGTGTCAAGAGATGCAAAGGGACATAGATGTTTTTAAGTTGAAACTTGCAACATTACAAAGCAAAGGTTTGCCCAGCTTGCTGACCAGTACTGGAAGGCTGTTAACACGTGAGAAATATGCCACCAGAGTGAACAACTATGTCACAAATCAACTTACTACATCCTCAAGCTCTACAGCAGAGGTGGGGCCACCTTCTGGGCAGAATCTCTATGATAAGTTGGAAAACTTATTTTTTATTGAACATGAAATTAATCATTTGTTTGAGATGCCACCCAACTATTATAGGTATATAGAGGCCGATGAAACACTCATAAAAATACAAAAGCATCAGTTACCCCCCGAGGATTGGTGGCAGGCAATGCTGGCCATTTTGCCCAGGTAATTTCAGTTTTGCCCCCTTTTATTATTTCAAATCTCGGTCAGCTATGAGTCAGCCAAATGAGGCACGAAAGCACCGGACAGAGCGGTTAAAGAACAGGCAGAGCATGTTGGAGCAGTGAAAAAGCAAAGAGATGGACGGCAAGCCCAAAAGACCGCAGGTTTTAAAAGCTTAGCCCAGCCGACTCAATCAGACTGAAAAGTCAATTTTCTCTGACAGAATGAACAACTGTTATATTCATGTTTACTATAGTATTTACTCTTTCAGCTACTATCCCTTAAGAGTTGGTGAAGAAGTTATGAGCTATTAACTCATCATCTAGATATTTTTGTATCTTGTTTTTGTATATATACCTCCCCACAGAACGTATTTGGGGTTGGTTGGTTGATAATTCCTCTCTAGACTTGCGCTGTATTATTTTGAAAGCCTCTATAATCAAAGATTGCTGGAATGTTTGGATGAAGAGACTGTCTGTCGTGTTATCTAATGGTTGAAGAGTGACTGTGGAATTCCTGTGCTACTACATGGCTCAATAAGTGTTTTCTTACCTCTGTTTACAGTTTATATATGTTTATGCCACCATTATATTACCATCTAAATAGCAAGAAAGAAGAATAGCTTAGGCTTTTCTTGACTGCACTCTATGCTCAGTTCTTGTTATTTCTATATGTTTTCTTCAGAAATGGTTATGAATATGCATAGTTAAATGATCATGTTTACACTATTTCTTTCACATATGACTGCTATTTAGGAATTCTTGACTGCTCCTAGATAAACTTTCATTCACCTTCACTCTATCATTTAGATGAAAGATTCTTAGTTGCCTTTCATCTCTGACCTTCATTCCATCTTTATTCCAGCCTAATATTTTTCTACGTGTAGCTATCCTTCTCTGTATTCCTCTTGTGACCAAGAAAACGCAACAAAAAACCCTAATCCATGACTCCATGCCCAATGGTTTGAACTTCTCACACTATACATCCCAACTCTGCTTGAAAACATCATCCTTCCCACCAAAATCAAAACAAAACCCATGTACACCATAACTAGCCTAAAATCATCCCTTAAACAAAGCTAAATTATAAAGAGAGAGCCCTCTCTGATTGCAGGTAGGCTAGGACCTGCAGTCCAAAGATTGGTTAGTGGTTACCTCGGCCGTATTCCCTTGGGAGTCAAAGGGAACAACTTGAGTGATAACAACATGTACATAAAGTAAATTGCAGATAGAACATTAAATGATCGACAGAAAACAAGCCAAGACAAGAGACACAAGATGTGGCGGCTGGCCAGGGACAAACCCCAATTTGGGGAAACCCTTTGATCAAATGTTCCTTTATCTTCAATAATTCAGAAAAGAGAAATAGTACATAAATCTGATTTACATCAGCAGTAGCAAACCCTAGCTCAGCCAAACTAGGGCAGACAATATCTTGCAAACTGACCGTTGGATCGGCTTGATTGCTTCACCAAAAAATGTAACCTTCTGACGAGAGTCTAGAGCACCTACAGTGTAATTCTGAGAGGCAAACTGATGGTCAACACTGGTCAAACTTTGGTTCTGCGGTTGCAACCCTAAATTCTGCACCTTCCTTCCACACATGTGAGAGAAGAGTCTCTTTTTGCGTAGTAGGAGAAGAGCCTCTCTTCTGTGCAGGAGAGAGAGTGAGAGACGTGATGAGTTGAGTGAGTCCAAATGAGGAAAAGACCTCCTGTATTTATACACAACCGTTGATGATTGAATAAATGCGACTGTTGGGCTTTTGAGCCTACATGAGTTGTAGGTCGGCTTGATAATTATTCCATAATCAAAATAAATTCATATCTCCATAAATACTTATCGGAATCGGATGATCTTTAGATTAATCCTACACCTCTCAATGAGAGGAATCTAATAAAAATATTATCAGCCATGAATAATATGACCCACATGGATTTTGGCCCTAGTTTCCAATTTTAACACTCCCTCTCAACTAGGGAGAACTCCATCTGCAATCTGTCTGTCGGTCGCTACTATTCATCCATCAAATGCACTGCCCTGTACAACTTGACCCCTGCTCTGCTCTACTTTATCCTGCCTGATTTACTATGTTCTGTTCTACTCTGCTTTGTTTGAATTATGAAGAGGAAGAAATGATCGAGGATGTATCATACTGACTCAAAGTTAGTCTCAGAGTGTGTACCACTGGTCCCAGACTAGTCTCAACCAACCCGAAGTCAGCGTCATAGTGGGTACAACTCCTACCACTGGTCCCAGACTAGTATCATCCTCCAATGACTCAAAGTCAGTCTCAAAGTGTGTACCACTGGTCCCAGACTAGTCTCAACTGACCTGAAGTCAACATCATAGTGGGTACAACTCCTACCACTGGTCCTAGACCAGTATCATTGATCCCAGATCAATGAAGGTCATCCTAGCATAGGGAGTATGGTAGATAAAACGATGCGTCCATCGGTACTACTATGGTCCCTATCCTCATTTCCCTACTCGTTGATCAGATGAGAGGTACTTCCCATGAGTCCCAGACTACATGGGTAGGATGCCTTGACAGGAGAACTTAATCAATCATGTCCTCACAGGAGAACTATTCATCCTGCTACATAAATGCCATGGAGAACACATCATCCAAGCCTCATAGAAGAACTAATCATCCTGCTACATGGTTGCCATGGAGAACACATTATCCAGACCTCACAAGAGAACCAATCATCCTGCTACATAGTCGTCATGGAGAACACATCATCCAGACCTCACAATAGAACCAATCATCCTGCTACATAGTCGCCACAGGGTGTACATGTATACCACCAGGGGATGGTGAATCACCCTGTGGTCATATGTCGCTCCAAGAAGTACCCTGCACCCCCTTGGAGCTCCCAGAGCTCAATGCATCATACAGGACCCTCATCAGAGGGTCTTTGAACAACAACAAGTTGTTCTCGGAAAGTTAGGAATTTGACTTTCCCTAGGGGCTTTATCAACATTTCGGCGACCTGTTCATTTGTATCGATATGTTGGAACCTTATTGCTCCTCGCTGCACCATATCTCGAATATAGTGGTACCTGATATCGATATGCTTGGAGCGATCATGAAATAAGGGATTCTCTGACAAACAAATCCCACTCTGGTTGTCACATAGGATCACAGTGGTATCCAATGTAAATCCAAACATCTCACTGAAGAGCTTTCGTAACCAGAGTGCCTCACAAGAGGCCATGCTAGTAGCAATATACTCTACTTTGGCAGTGCTCAAAGCCACCAACTTCTGCTTCTTGCTCATCCAGGATATCAAAGTAGATCCCAAGGTGAAATAGCACCCGGAAGTGCTCTTACGGTCCACCACATTGCCTGCCCAATCAACATTAGTACATCCAAGTAGTCTCACCTCTCTGACAGTGTATCTTAACCCATAAGTGATTGTGCCACGAAGATATCTCAACAGATTCTTGGTACCAATCCAATGTATGTGGTCAGGTTCAACCATATGTTGACTCAATGTGTTGACTGCAAAGCATATGTCTAGATGGGAGTTCACTAAGAAAATTAATTCTTTGACCAGTTGCCTATACTCGGTAGCATTTCATAAAACAGGTCCAACAACACTACCGCTTAACTTCTTGAAGTCAAGCTCCATCGGGGTAGTTATAGGCTTGTAGTCTACCATACCGAATCTTGCCAATATCTTCACCACATATTTTCCTTGAGATAGGAAAATTTCCCTTGGCTTCTGCCAGACTTGAAGTCCTAGGAAATAGTGCATTAGTCTTAGGTCCTTCATTCCAAATTCAGAAGCCAACTCCCTCTTACATTTGTGAATGAGAGTGTCTGCACCTGTTAGAAAGAGGTCATCCACATACAGCACCAGTATGAGGGGTTTGTCATCTTCAACCTTAATGTAGAGGTTAGGATTGGCTTCATTCCTAGTGAATCCCAGCTTCATCAAGTAGCTATCGATCCTCTCATACCATGCTCAGGGTGCTTGCTTCAGCCCATAGAGAGCTTTCTTCAACCTACATACATGAGATTTTCGATCATAAATCTCAAATCCTTCGGGTTGCTCCACGTAGACCTCTTCTTTGAATTAACCATGCAAGAACGTGATATTGACATCCATCTAATGTAGGTTCCATCCTTGTGAAGCTGCAAGGTCTATGATTGAGCGGATGGTGGTATATCTGGCAATATGTGCAAATATCTCGTCATAGTCTATACCTTCCTTCTGGGAGAAACCACGAGCAACAAAATGAGCCTTATACCTTTTTGTACTTCCATCTGTTGCATGCTTTATCTTGTAAAGCCATTTAGAAGTGACAATTGTCTTGTCATGGGGTTTGGGAACTACTTCCTAGACTTCATTCTTCATAATAGACTCATATTCTTTGGTCATAGCATCCTTCCATACTTGATGCTTGATGACATCTGAGAATGATGAAGGCTCATTTTGTATGATCATGCTCATGATGGTCAGGTATCCTTGATACCTGTTAGGATTCTTACTTTCACGGAAGGTTCCTCGGGGTGCAGCATGTTCTTCAGCATCATCAAGTAGCCCCCTAAGCCATGAAGGCCTCTTCCTAGAAGAGGAAGAATCATGTGGAGGAGGATCAATCAGATCCATGGGTTCTTCCACATCAGGCATTGTTTCATCATCCTTTTCTTTCGGTTCCCTGGTGTCAACTTCTTGAGAGCTCCTCAAAGTCAGAAGATTGTCCACCTTGTTGAGAGCCATATCTTCATCAAAGGTGACATCATGACTAATCACGACTTCCCTTTGACCAGCTACATAGATTCTATAGCCCTTAGTATTTTCACCATAGCCCACAAATATTCCTTTCTTTCTAGATGCACCCAATTTATTTCTTTTCTCTTTTGGCACATAAAAATATACAGGGCTTCCAAAAGTTATAAAATGAGATACGTCAGATTTCTTATCGGTGAACATTTCTTCAGGAGTCTTGGAACCCAATGCTTGATGAGGGCATCGGTTTTATACATATACTACGGTGTTTGCAGCTTCGGCCCATATAAACTTCGGAAGTCTTTGATCATGAAGCATGGCATGAACAACTTCCACAATTGTACGATTCTTCCTTTCCACCACACCATTCTGTTTAGGAGTATATGGTGTAGTAGTCTCCCTCTTGATGCCAATCTCTTTACAAAAGTCATGAAACTCATTAGATTCATGTTCAGTCCCATTATCAGTCCTTAAGAATTTGATCTTCTTTTCGGTTTTATTCTCGATCAAGGCTTTGAAGTGTTGAAACCAAGAGAACACTTCATCCTTCTTTTTCAAGAAGTATATCCAAGTATTTCAAGAATAGTCATTTGTAAAAGTAAGGTAATATGAATATCCTCCCAAGGAATTCACAGGCATCATACCAGATATGTCTGAGTGAACCAGTTGTAATATATCGGAGGTCTTGCTTTGGCTTGAGGGGAATGGTCCCATTTTGAGCTTTCCTTTGGCACATTCTAGACATACACCTTCTTCTCTACTTGGAATTCAGGCATCTCTGTTACCATTTGTCTTACATTGGGTAGAGCTTTATAATGAAGGTGGGAAAACCTCCGATGCCAAAGTTCAGACTGAAGAGATGTGTCACAAGACATGACACCTAGCGGACTTCCACCGGCCTGATATAATGAATCAACTCAAAACCCAAGAGTGAAGGCATATTTAACATTATTTTTCCATATACGTACCTTGTCTTCGTTGAAGGTTACCTTGTAGCCTTTGTCTTCCATTGCTGAGATGGACACCAAGTTCTTTTTGAGGTTAGGTACATATAATACATCTTGTAAGTGGATCGTATTACCTTGATTCAATTTAAGAGAGACATTACCTACACCTTTCACGAGATATTTCATATTATCTCCAAGGGCAATTTCTAGGTTAGTTTCTTTCTCTACCATATCATGGAGAACTTCTTTGTAACCAGTGAAGTGCCTTAAGGCACCACTATCAATGAGCCAAATTCCCATTAAATCCGAAGGAGCAGAGGTAGATAGAGCAGTTGGTAGATAATATTCATCCTGCTTCTTATCAACAGTGTTGGATTCATACCTGGAATTTCTAGCCTTCTTGAATGATTGTCCTCTTCCTTGATTTCCAACACTCCTTTTACCTTTGCTATTCAATTTTCCATTCCTTTGATTGCCATGAGAGGGATTTTGATCATCATCCTGGTGTGAGTCCTTTCTATCAGGGCACTCCCTTGCATAGTGACTTGCTTTATCGCAAATGTAACATCGTCCTTTTCTTCCACCCTTAGGTCTAGCCTTTCTTTTTGATTTAGTCCCGGAATTATTTCTTTTCTTAGCATGAGAAGAAAAGGCAGCAGGAGGACCTTTAGGCATGGGCATTTCTTTCTCTTCTACCCTTGTTTCTTCTTGAATGCATCTAGCCATTAATTCCTCGAAACCAGGAATTACATTATTGTTCAAAAGAGTAGTCATGAACACGTACCATTCGGATGATAATCCTCCAAGAGTCGTAAGTGCCATTTCCCTATCAGTAATAGTCTCCCCAATAGATAGGAGATTTTTCTTGATCTCGGTGATTCTTAAGAAGTATGCTTGCATGCTCTCATATTTACCCTTCTTGATTTCCTTTAGCTTATTTCTAAGAAACAAAACTTGATTTGCATCATTAAATTTAAATAAACTCACCAGTCTATCGTAGATTTCCTTGGATGTGTTCAGGTTGGAGATGTAGGTCACCAAGCGCTTGTCGATAGAGTATCGGATGATCTTCTTTGTTTTGACTTCACCAGTTTTCCATTTGTTCTTGGCAGTAACGGGTGCATTTGATGGAGGCTCAACAATATTGCCTCTCACATGGTCCAACACTTCTTGACCTTCTAAGGTAAGATCGAGAGACATCTTCCATCTGTGATAGTCAACATTCTCACGGAGCTTGTCTCTGGCAGGGAAGAGTGTTGAGGACCCCATAGTTATTTTAGGATAGCCTTGCCAATCTTCTCTTCGGTGATTGCTCTTTCTCTTGCTTGGGCTTTGTCTTCACCTCAGCTTTGATACCATGTTAATTTATGCTATGTTCTATGCTTAGAGCAATTTACTTATCTTTCTTATTATTATCCACAGATTAACAATCACATGTACATAAAGTAAAGTGCAGATAGAATATTAAACAATTGACAGAAAACAAGCCAAGACAAGAGACACAAGATGTGGCGGCTAGCCAGGGACAAACCCCAGTTTGGGGAAACCCTTTTATCAAATCTTCCTTTATCTTCAATAATTCAGCAGAGAGAAATAATACATAAATCTGATTTACATCAGCGGCAGCAAACCCTAGATCAACCAAACTAGGGCAGACAATATCTTGCAAACCGACCGTCGGATCGGCTTGATTCCTTCACCAAAAAATGCGACCTTTTGAGGAGAGTCTAGAGCACCTACAACGCAGTTCTGAGAGGCAAATTGATGGTCAATGTTGGTCAAAATTTGGTTCTGTAGTTGTAGCCCTAAATTTTGCACCTTCCTTCCACACGTGTGAGAGAAGAGTCTCTTTCTGTGCAGTAGGAGAAGAGCCTCTTTTCTGCGCAGGAGAGAGAGAGAGATGTGATGAGTTGAGTGAGTCCAAATGAGGAAAAGACCTCCTGTATTTATACACAACTGTTGATGATTGAATAGATGCGACTGTTGGGCTTCTGAGCCTACATGAGTTGTAGGCCGGCTTGATAATTATTCCATAATCAAAATAAATTCATATCTCCATAAATACTTATCAGAATCGGATGATCTTTAGATCAATCCTACACCTCTCGACGAGAGGAATCTAATAAAAATATTATCAGCCATGAATAAGATGACCCACATGGAGTTTGGCCCTAGTTTCCAATTTTAACAACTTAACTGATTGGTAACTATATTAAATTCATTTAAATGATCAACAACAGATCCACCTTCTGACATTTTCATATTAAATAAATGCTTCATAAGAAATACCTTATTTGAGGCTGAGGGTTTTTCATATAGTTTGGCCAATGTCGACATTAAACCCTCTGTTATCATTTCCTTTGAAATATTAAACGCTACTGACGCCGCTAGGCACATCCATATTGTTCCAAGTGCCTTTCTGTCGAGAATATCCTATTCTGTGTCTGTCATACTCGTCAGCTTCTTTTCATTTCCACTCAATGGTTGGTACAGATCTCTCTAATACAGATACTGTTCCATTTGCATCTTCCACAGCTAGTAGTTTTGGATGTTAAATTTTTCGACCCTAAACCTACCATCTTCCACCATTTCTCCCACTCGAACTAGGAACCCTTCTCTCCTGCGAGTTTATCAGCTAAATAGACCTTCGGCTCTGATACCAGTTGTTAGAAAATTATATATTACAGAGCAATGGAACACATAAAATATTTCAGAAATATAAGCACAGAAAATGCATAAAACAAGAGAGACACAGATATACGTGGTTCATCCAGTTTGGGCTACGTCCACGGAGAAACAACCAGTTGTTCCTTTTATATTATCCAACAAACTGAAGAGATACAACCTATAGTAGATCCGATGTAATTCCCTCTTCACTCCCAATCTCCTCTCTCTTCCTCACTCAGAATACAGATCTACATAGACGCAATAAAATTCCCTCATATATAGCGAGGGGTTGCATTCTAGGGAAAAAAACCCTATATTAAACATAAATTATATCGTTAGATCTCTACCTAATGAACGACCCAGATTGACTACGAATTACAAAATTTTACAAGGCAATTTTACATTTATTTTTAGCTTCAGGGGTGCTGCCCCCGATCGCCCTGCTATAGGGGGGGCTCCCAAAGGTCGAGCCCACCCCCCTAGACCCCCCCTGCAATGAATATTTTACGGGCGGCATTGCTGCCCCATTACGAACTGGGGTCTAATGCGGCAATATCTTTGAATAAAAAAGATAATCAGGCTCCACACCCAACAGATTTAGATAAAAATTTCACAGTTGCAATTCTATCACCATATTTCTACATGGGTTAGATCCACATTAGAACATGAATTTCAAAGTTTTTCATCAAGAGGTTTGAATTTGCAGCTTCAGTGTAGCAGGATTTCTTCAAAGTTGGGAATATGGCCTTCAACGAGCTGAGATTAGAGTATGCCTTGGAAGGAAACTTGAATTTCATTGCATGTAAGAATTGCATGGAGCCAATGCTGGATGACAATGGATTGCTAGAATATGTCAAGATAGATATTGCAAAACCACTAGCATATGATGCACAGAACCTAGCCCAATGGAAGAAATATGTAGCCAAGGTGAGGAGAATAATATTGGAGGGAGTATGCGACCACATTGTCTCAAATCTGCATGGAAAAAAAACCTTTTTAATCTGAAAGGCACTGAAAGAGTTATTCGAGAATAACATTGATCATAGAAAATGGCCTTCAAAGACAAACTTCGAAAAATTAAAATGGAGAAGAATGATACTATTCCACAGTATCTCACCAAATTTATGAAAGTTTAGGATGAGCTTGGAGGGGTTGGTGTCACTGTTGTAGAAGAGGACCTGGTGAACCTAGCTCTTTTAGGCCTTCCAAAATCCTGGCATAGCTACCAAGACTTGGTAAATGAAAGGGATAATTTACCAAAGTGGGAAAGGTTTTGGTTTGGCTTGGTACAAGAAGAGTTCAGGAGAAATAACTTGGATGGAACTTCTTTCAAAGCAAAGGATGGATAAAATTTTGCATTTCTTGGAAAGGGCAAGAAAGGAAAAGGGAAGAGGTCTCAAACCAAACCAAAATCCAACCAAGGGGGCAAGAAGAAAGACTTTTCCAAAATAAAATGTTTCAATTGTCATGAATTCAGGAACTATGCTACAAAGTGTCCACATAAAAATTCTAGCAAGAAGAACTCAGGAGGAGCAACAAGTGAGGCATTGGCTTCACAGTTTGAGCTAGACTTCACCCTTATCGCATGCATGGCCAACACTGTGATGGGAAGTGTGTGGTACTTGGATTCTAGTGCCTCATTCCACATGACAGGGTGTGGAGAGTTTTTCAGTGACCTGGAGGAGAAAGATCTCCATATGCATATTGAGCTTGGGGATGATGAAATGTACAATGCTACCAAGATTAGTACAGTAACCTTTCAGAGGGAGTCATGATATCATCTTCGCCTCAAATATGTCATGTTTGTTCCAAGCCTAAAGAAGAATCTCATATTTTTACCAGTTTTGGAAGACCGTGGTTAGGATGTGATCTTCAGCAAAGGGAAATCATTCCTGAGACACATAACCACTGGACATGTGAATCATATTGGGATTCGAGTGAAGATGTATACAAGTTAGATGTGGAAGATTGTGTTGCATTAAGTAGTAAGGAAAAAAATGTACAAAGTTGCGATGTCAATGAGCTCTGGCATAGAAGATTGAGCCATTTACATCATGGCGCCTTGAAAATTATGCAACAAATATCCACTAGCCTCCCTAAAGGAGCACTTGAGCAATAAGATGTATGCAAAGGTCGTACCTTAAGGAAGTATGTGAAATCCACATTCCATGATTGAGACAACAAAGAACATGCGGTCTTGGAAACAATCCACTCTGATGTTTGTGGAGCTTTCTCGATAACCTCCACTGGCAGACCTAAATACTATGTTATTATTGTTGATGATTTCTCAAGGAAGTGTTGGATCTTCTTCATGTGGAATAAGGATTCAAGACATTCTCAAATTTTGTAGAGTTCAAGGCACTAGTTGAGAAAGAGACCTGGCAATAAGATGAAGGCTCTTAGGAGAGAAAATGGAGGTGAGTATGTTTCGAATGAATTGAAGGATTTCTGTGTGAAAGAAGGAATTCAAAGAGAGTTGACAACACCCCACAACCCGCAATAGAATGGGGTAGCTGAGAGGAAGAACCAAAGCATTATGGGAGCTGCGAGAGATATTCTACATGACCAAGGCCTACCACTACATTTATGGGCAAAGGCATGTAACACAACAGTCTACTTGCAAAACCAAAGTCTTCATCAGATTCTTGGTATGATTACACTGGAGGAGGCTTTCTCGGGGAGAAAGTTGAATGTGTCTCACTTTAGAATTTTTGGAGCCTCTGTTTACTACCATGTCTCCAAAGATTCGAGGAAGAAACTTGAGCTGACAGCAGAGTTGGGAGTTTTTATGGGTTACATTGAAACTCCAATCAATTACTGTGTGTACTTACATTCCCTCATAATGACAATTGTGTGAAGGGATGCAAAGTTTGATGAGGAGAAAACAATGCGGTGCTCTCGTGAGAGGGAGCTTCATATCTAAATAGAACAAGAGCTTTTAGCTCCAAGGGATGAGCCTCAACAAGTAGTGGAACAACCACAAATGGAGGAAAGAGATGAGGAAAAGTAGAGACATCCAATCAAGTAGAAACATTCAAATAAGGCAAAATGCAAGGGATAAGGTGGGAGCTCCTTAAAATTTGTGTAGGGAAAGGAGGTCACTTGAGAAGTACGTTGGCTATATGGGATCTAATGACTAAGCTTGTATATATTGATCCATCCTCTTTTGAGGAATCAGTTGAACAACGAGTTTGGGTTGATGCAATGGTGGAATAAAACAAATCCGTCATGAAGCACAATGTTTGGGAAGTGGTCCCAAGACCGACAGATAAATCAGTTATGGGTTCGAGATGAATCTTCAAGGTGAAGTATGCAATAGAAAAAAGCATAGAGAAGTATAAGGCTAGCTTTGTGGCCAAAGTATTCTCTCAAGTTGAGGGAATTGACTATGGGTAAACCTTTTCTCCTATAGCAAGGTATTCATCCATTCAATCAATTCTTGCACTGGCTATGAAGATGGGGTGGAAGACCAACTAGATGGATGTAAAAACAACATTCCTCAATAGGATTATTAAGGAGGAGGTGTAAATCGAGAAACCAAAATGTTTTGAGACATTTGATCAGGAGTCTCATGTGTGAAAAATCAAGCGAACTTTGTATGGTCTCAAACAAGCACCCCATGCTTGATACACTAGGATTGACAATTAGCTCACTGGTTTGGGCTTCACCAAAAGTGAAGCAGATGCAAAATTATATCATATTTTGGTAGAAGGTAAATTGCTTATCACTTTTTTATATGTTGATTATTTAATATTAACTGGTGATGAGCAACTAATTTGCTCTTTGCAAGGAAGATCTTGCAAGGGAATTTGAGATGAAAGACATGGGTCTCATGCACTACTTCCTCGGGCTAGAAGTATGGAAAGGTGATGGGGAATTGTTTGTGTCTCAAGGAAAGTATGTCAATGAGATACTGCAAAGATTCCACATGGAGAGTTGTAAGCCCATGGAGACACCACTAGCAACCAAATGGAGGAAGGAGACTACTACTTCAGGTGAAGAGGTGGATTTTACCATTTACCGACAGTTAGTGGGTTCACTGATGTATCTTGTGAACACATGACTAGATATGTGCTATGCAATTAAATAGCTAGGCAAGCTATGATTAGGATGACCAAATTGTTTTGGAAGGAAACAAAGCATGTCTTATGGTACCTCAGAGGCAATACCTAGTACGGATTATGGTAGAAACAAACAGAGGGAGTGAAGCTATGTGGATTCATAGATATAGATTAGGCAGGGAGTCCACCTAACTGAAATAGTAAATCATGTGGAATTTTCAATGTTGGGTCCACAACAGTTTCCTGGTACAAAAGGAAGCAAAGATTTGTGGCACTCAACTCTGTAGAAGTAGAATACATGACTGCAAGTCAAGCAACATGTGAGGTGATCTAGAGGAGAAAGATACTTGTGGGATTGTTTGGTCATATGATGAATCTAAAGGTGATATATTGTGATGATTAGAGTTGCATTAAGCTCTCTAATACTATGGTATTTCACGATCAATCCAAGCAGATAGATATCCAGTATCATCGTTTACGAGAATGTGTGTAAAGGCAGATAATGTTGTTGCAATACATTTCGAGAGAGGAACAAGATGCTGACATTTTGACAAAGGCCTTGTTAAGAGGGAAGTTTGAGTTCCACGGGTGTAGGATAGGGGTGGTTGATAATCCCTTTCTTGCTAAGAGGTAGTGTTGCGAAGTGCACCAAGAAAGTATCAATTTTATTTTTCCCTTGTCAAATTAAGAAAATGTGAATTTCCACATTAGCAGACAATGTGGAGGTAGTTAAGTTGTGTGACATGGCTTGTGTCACTCAGTTTACATAGTAAATTAGAGTTAGAGGGCTTGGAGTTCAGTTAAGCATGTGTGCTTGCTAAATTTTAGTAATCTAGTTCAGTTATATCCAGTTGCGTTCAGTTAAACTAATTCTAATAGTTGGAGGAACTAGTGGAAGATCAATTATGGAATGCGACAACAGTCTAACTTAGTGATCATCCACTTAACTGAACAATCGACCTAAAAATGCTAGGGCATGCAGATAATTCGAGTTCCCTAGTTGTGGTGGATATTCCAATGCAATGTAACATCATTTGTAGACTAGTTTGAGTGTACAGTGTTGCATGCAACCAAATGATCAACCTTGGGAATTGTGCAATCAATTGGAGGAAAATTCCTAAATAACAGGGGCCTAATTCCTCAGGAATTGCACAAGGAAATAGGGGATCAAGTTGAGGCATAATTTGACTAAGTCGAGATTAGAGCTTCTCATTAACAAGAGAGATAGGTTGTTCACTTGCAGGTTGTGCTCATAACGAGCAAGCAATTGTAATACATCTCTATTCACCTGATTAATGCAATAAGTCTTAAGGGGTTTTTAGTAGTTTCTTTCCCATGGAAAAATATTGTGCATGTGTGTTATTTCTTATTACATGTATGAGATTGTTGTTCTAAATTATGAATTAATGTCTACAGAACAATAGGGTAGAATTGTGTCTCTTCATTTAGATTAAAATTTCTTGAGCAGTTGTAATTCTATCAACATATTCTACAAGTAGGAGCAACCTAGGGGAGTCTAAGCCATCAAAACCACATGGGGATCGCACCAGGCCTGCGCCATAACAACCCTTAGCATGATTGGATTTTTCCCACGAAGTTTGAATGGGTACCCTTTTCACCATGGAGTGGCTTAACAAAACACTTTGTCACGTTCTATTCTAAACCTTTGGGTTTTTTTTTTTTAAATTATTATCATAATAAAAACTATATTTGTTTCGAATTAAAATATTAAAAAAAATATTTATAAACATATAATAGAATAAATTTAATATTTATTAATTACATATATTTAAAAAATTTAGATAAGCAAAATAAATAATTTAAGTTGCTATCAACATTTTCCCAATATAACTATTCATTTTATAGAAACAAATATATATACACATTCTATACAAATTTCACAATTACATACACTATTTATGTTATTTTTGGATTAAAGTAATTTTTGAAGATTTATCTAAATAGAGTAAAAAAAGTGTCCTAGGGAGACATTAGTGTCTCCTCCAATTTCTAGTGAACTGGATCCTTACATGAAAGTTAAAAAAACCTTTTCCCTATTTTCCAGTATCATTAATACAGAGGAATTTGACAATAACATTTTTTTGAAATAACAATGGTTAATGTTATGTTAGAGAGGGGTTGTCACGAGAGATTTACTCAATGAACCTTTGACATATCATCTACGTTCATGGCTTACTAAACAATACCTCTAATTTGACAACATATTGAAAAATACCTCTAAAAGTTACATTATTTAACCGCTTACCAATATGAACCCAATACACCTTCCCAATTTAAAAGACCCCTAATTTTACTAGATATTATAGGCATCTATTTTTTCATTAATTTTTTTTATACCCTTTTATATTTTTTATTAAATTTGAGCTCCATTTTTTATACCTACCAATATAAAAACCTTTTACCCCCTAACACATGAAAAATGAGAAATACATGAAAAAACATGATTGCAATCACATTTTTGATGTACTTTTCATTTTACGTGTAGCAAGGTCCATCAAAAGTATGCAACATGGGTACTCCTTGAATGATGACTTAAATTTCACATCCAAAGAGTGCTCCCGCTTGAAATTTGAGTAAAACCATAGGGATATAAGTTGAAAATACAGCTGAAAAATAGTATTTTTTTTTCAATTTTTATTTTTTTACTCCAAAAATGTTGAATCACCCCCCATGGTTAACATCATCATCTTGAATCCTATTAATTCTTATAAATTTGATTTTGGTTGTACATTTTTGTTTTGAGGCTCATTTTTAACCTCAAAATTTCTCTAATTTTTAAAAAACTATTTATCCCATTGCCTTGAATCTCATTGTATATTTTGTCATAAGGTTGCTTTCGAAAAAAATACTTGGTATGAATTACACATATACACATATCCTTCAGGCCCATTTTATTTAAACAATAAGATGATATAAATCATTGATTGTGATACAACAAGGAAACTTGAATACGTTGAATTTTCCTAACTCATACCGTGCCCTACCTTCATATAAAGGGGCAAAATACCAATCTATTCCATATAAGGATTCCCATGTCCCCTAGCATGACCAAATAGCCCTAAAAACAACCATGGTGATCTAGAGACATTATTATTTAGCCAATGATCAATTTCTATTATTTCCCTAAAGTTTAATTTGGCACGTTGTTCGTTGTCTTGGTAAATACTATACATGTTCAACTTCCCTTAGAATAAGTGCTTCAGTTTATTCAAAGAACCAACCTAGATATTTTTTGTCGAGTGTCACTACAGTGATCATATACCAAAGAATGAAACTCATATTCTCATGACATGAGTTGATTTTATTGCAAAACCCAAAGTGTCAGAGTTTGAACAATCGATAAGGATGATCATGTATTGCTTTTACTAGAATGACTAAAGTTGAATAGGAATGGATATGATAATCGGTGAGGATTTATCACTGCAATACTTATTTTCAGTATGCACTAGAAATAAAAATGATGATTTCATGAAAAAATGAAATTTTTTAGATTTGATAAAACCATTGACGAATTAAAACCATCAAATGACCATAGGTAGAGGGGATTTAAAAAAAGGATAGATGGAGATTTACTCACTATACCTTATAGTACATTATAGTGTGGGTGAATGATGTAAATGGCATTGAAAATTTCTTATATTTATATATATCCAGGCCCTTCCATGAGAAACTCTAGCCCTTGAAAACAATCAAAACCAAGGTTGAGCAAAAAGGAAACCCTACCAAACTATCAATATTTATAACCCACAAATATGAGCTTTTGCATTTGATTTATACCAAAAAAATATGTACTTTCCTTTTTGTGTTCCTCTATTTTGACAACTGCTCAAATAAAGGGCATAAATGCCACAGTGCCTTGATATTAATTTCGTAGAAAGTATTTATGAGGCGATTTTTTGTGTTTTTTCCAGAGTTTCTATTTTCTCTTTCAGTTTAGTCGGATTCCATGACATGAATCTACCAAAGATGATTCCACTTTTTGTTTAAATTATCTTTTAAATGTAGAAAAGGATTCAGGTTTTTTAGGTTAAATCTATTAAACTTTTTGAAAATCGAGTTCTAATTCACCTCTAAGTTACACCTCGAGGAAATGTTGCTCTACCACAACTCAAGCTTCTCAAATACCCACTACCAATAATAGGGGGCTAAGTTGTATGTCCATGACGTCCTTTCCATAATAACCAACAGAGAATCGACTAGAAATTTTACACAATCCATTTCACGAAGTATTACACACGCAACAATTTAAACCCAAACACACAAAACCATACAATATTATATACACTACGATTTATATGATGACAATGCACTGACATTCTTAATACCTGATGTTAAAATTTGTAGTTGACAGTAGAAATAATGAATAAAAAAGAAAGCTTCGGAAATATGTAATACAATGAACCCATATCAAATTATGTTTTTTAAGCTTCTTTCACAACATTTTTATGAAATTGGTTGGCATAAAAATGCTTGGAATGACAAAAGAATATTGTGAAATTCATTGTATAAATATCTTTTATATGGGAAGATGAACTATGTGGCTCCTAGCTCATGGTGTCTAGGGTTTCTCTAGTTGCGATCTCATCTATATTAGATATTATATGTAGAGGATTGTAACACTTTGATTGTGGACTCCATCTCGTGATTTGGCTGTTGAAGGTTTGTTTTGGCTGAAAGAGACCCTAACAACTATAGTTGTGGCTCCCTAAGGTTCAAGCTTGCTTTTGATAAACGCTTCGTAGGAGGATTCTCAGATCTGATCTTGCAGATCCATTTTCCTTTGTTCATTATGGAGGATGTGACTGCATTCAAGAGCCCTGCTGCAGGTGCATAAACTATGGGGGCCTTCTTCTCCCCCCAAAAATTTGTGAAGAAATTAGTTGAGATTTCAGATGTGGAAGTCTCTCCATCAGATCCATGCAAGAGAGCCTTAGCCCTCTCAAAAAAAGCATTGGTTGGAAAGTTTATGGGCTTATGGCCAAATCTAAAAGTTGTTGAATCTTGGATCATGGTACAATGGACCCCCAAGCTTCAAGGCCAGGTAACTTTCTTTGTAGTAGGTAGGGGTTTCTATGTTTTTATATTTGGGAATAAACTAGAAAGAGATCTGATTTTTAGATTAGGGCTGTGTTTTATGGGGATCAGAGGCCTCTTTATCTCGCCATGGACTCTAGATTTCAATCCAAATTATGAAATTAATTTTTTACTGATGTGGATTCAAATGCCTCACCTCCCTCTCTATCTCTAGGGACTTGATGCACTAAAAGAGATTGGAAATAAGCTGGGCTGCTATCTAGACAAAGCATAACCAAAAAGAGCTCAATTTTCTTGTGCTCGCATTTGTGTTGAAATAAATCTCTCTGAAGGTTTACCATGGGCACTAAAAATAAATTTAGGGTAATGAATCCATATTCGGGAATTGAAATATGAGCATATTCCCTTCAAATGCATCATCTATCATTCTCATGCGAAATTTTCCAAAAACTGCCCTCAACAGAAAAAGGATGAGCAAGCCCAATCCCCTGTCTCTAAAGAAGGGCAGACCCATACCCCCATATCTAATGAGGGAAATTTTCAACTAGTTCAAAAGTGAAGGAAGAATCAATAGAACAAGGTTGCAACTCCAAATCTTCTGAAGAAGTTCCTGAACCTTCCTTCAACAAAAATTATTTTGAGGCTCTTCAAGATCCAGAACAAGGAAAAATTACTCCTCTCGATGAAACCCCAAAGGAGGATCAAGGAAACTTAGCTGTATCAGGGGAGAATGAAGAGAAAACTCCTTCGATGGTTGTCTCTTTAGATACAAAATCACACTTTGCAGGAAAAGTATTAACAATGTCATATTTTGAGCTTGTAGAGGTGAGTAGATCTATTGCGACATTTTACAAAAACGTTATGACAATCAAAGCATCTTGATCTCACACTAAGTCAAGCATAGGAGGAAATGATGTACAATCACTCCCCTCAAATGCAATAGAACTACCTCTCACAAGAGGCCAAAAATCCCATAAGAAAAAATAGGAACGTGAAGTGGATGTCAATTTAGCTTTAGGATCCCAACTTCGTAATCATACTCCTTATTGCAAAAGTCTCCCAAATAATCAACGTATTGTTTCTCTATATTATTATGTTTTCAATTTGTAATAATTTACTCTTGTAATCACAAGGAAAGTCTTAGTTGTAGAAACCGTGGAAGATACTGGGATTTGTCTCCTATAATCTTCATCAATTTTTAAGTAGAAGATCCTCTGAAGATGGTGCAAATGTAAAGAATTTCCCCCTTTTTTGCTGCATCTAGGGGAAGATTAAATAAAACCCTCTACTCATTCTTGTTAAAAATAAATAAATAAATATCTTTTATATTTAACAATTAACATTATACAGCTCAATGGTAATATTGACAACTGAGGGGCATGATAATATTGACAACTGAGGGGCATGATAGCTTATTATACAACCACACGCATTAATAGGTCAATAACACAGTAAATATTTTTTCCATTAATGAACACTAGCTCTGTCGTACCACTGGGAACAAATGATCCGTCGAGAGTTGACAAATTAGAAGGCCTTACACTAGTTGAAATTTGGTTAAACATCAGATGCACAATGCAAATAGTTCATTTATTCCTTCAACCTTCGGTTGACGTGACATTGAGTTGATGGTCAATAGGATGTAATTCCCCTCCGAGACCAACTAGGGGAGAAGACAGGAGATGGGAAAGGAACTCCCATTTCAATGGCCAAAATGCGGTGTGGTTTCTATCTAGAATCCAAGGGAGTTGAGTAATGGGTGAAGGAAACTTCAAAGATTTATCAAATAGTCCATAGTAATATTAATGTCATTTGATATTAGTATTGTGGCTTTGACCTTTTCCCCTTTACTGGAAAAATATTATCCACTAATTTCACTACTTTTACCAAATCAAAACCTTAATAACCATCAAAAATTTATAAAAGAAGACTTCGTAACAAAAAAATGAATATATTGCAAGCACAAACATCATTAAAATAAATAACTTAAAAACTAGAAGGTCTATAAGTGACAAGCCAAGACAAGCCCAACCAAGGAGCTAAGCCTAGGAAATAAGTTTACTAAACTAGACTAAATAACTTTTCATTCTAGTTGGTAATTTATATTTGTTAACATCCATATACAAATGTGACTAAATTTTATGTATTTCATCTCGTAAATTGTTATTAAGATAAATGTCTTATAAATATATTTAAAATTATTATATTTATTATTTAGAAAATTATAAATAATTTTTTTAAATGATATGATAATTTTAACTTACAATTTATCAAGTGCTAAGAGAGATCAAATTTTTTGAAGTGCAAATCTTTTTTTTTTCATTGCAAAATTTGAGTAAATGTTTGCACCTTGATAGATTTTATCACTCTCGACTCTATATATTTTGACCTTTATATATTATATATCATTATATTTTTATTTATCTCTTTCATGATTATAACATTAAAGAAAAAATCATCTAACATCAATAATTAAAAAAATAATTTTCCCACTCTTGAAATTTACATTTAAATTTATAAATTATTTATTATGCATTGCTAGATGCAACAATACACACACAAACTAAACAAAAAATACCATTTCACAAATATGCCCAAAGCTTAAGCCTAAATATTCCAAATATGTCCACAGACATAATTTTCAACTCTATACTAAAATTTTTAAATTTTGAATCAAAATATTTGTTTTTAATGAAAATTTGAAACGCAAATGATATATATATTTTTGTGTCGTTGCTTTTGATGTGCATTGGTATATATTGTGACCTTTATATATTATATGTTATTATTTATCTATCATGTTTATAAAATTAAAATACAAGTCTAATACTAAATTTATAATCTTTCTTTTTAATTTATGATTTTTTAAATTTTATTTTATATTTTAAAATACAATGATTACATATAGTAGATTAATGTAGTAAAAGTAAAATATAATAAAGAGTTTATATTTAAATTTAATGGCTCTATTAATATCAAATATTTCTAAAACTCTTTTAAAACATTAATAACCTAAACAAAAAAATTATCATAAAATCTTATTTATATTAATATTTATAAAAATAATTTTCTCACACTTGAATTCTATGTCTAAACTTTTTCAATAAAAAATTTAAAATTTTAATGAAAATTTGAAACTTAAATTTTAAGTTAATCAACATAGTTACTAGAAATCGAGGATAGAATTTGACCCTGTAGAAATTTTTTGTAGATTTAAACTACAGATTGTAATATGCTAAAACAATTGACTTGAATCTACTCTACTCATCATTGGAAACAATAAACGATTGATAAAATCACGAAGCATAAAAGAGAAAAGATTCAATCACACATAACACAATAATTTTCTGGGGAAAGCCACAACTAAAAACCCCTGCTATCTGTATATTGCATTAATTAGAAAATATGAGAAGATTACAATGCTTTACTCAAGCCCGAACAACCTCTGCACTATCTCTATCTATCTCACTACTTCCCAGACAAGCTCAAGCCAATACTTGGCCAATTTTGCTACCTGCCAATCTTCTATTTCCTTGCACAGTTTCCTTTGGAATTAGCCCGCATTTAATTGGGAAATTCCACAATTATGAATTGTGCAATCCTCATAGGCCTTCCCCTGATTGCATGCACCACTTATACAATTCAAATGACTATACAACTAATAGTACATTGTCTATGAACTCCAATATCAATTGGGTATTTCTATGATCTGACATGCATGTGTTAATTATGAGTGAATCTTCAGTTTACTGGTTGATCACTACTAGTTACATTCCACTACTGGATCTCCCACTAATTCCTCCATCAGTTGGTACTAGTTTAACTGAATTTAACTCAGTTCGGTTGAATTAAATAATTACAACTCAAAATAACTAAACCAAGGCTCCTAAAAAATAGGAGACACTCTACATGACTCTAGTTAGACCCTCAACTCCAATTGACTGAGCCAACTTAGTCAAATTAACTTAGTTAGCTATTACAAGTTGTCATGAGATGTGGAATTACAATTTAATTCAAGGACAAAATTAAATTAGGATTTTATTGTTTCATTTTCAACACTCCCTCTCAACAAGAAAGGGATTATTTGCTACCCTAATCCTGCCTTTGTGAAACTCGAATTTGCATCTTGGAAATGCCTTTGTGAAACTTGAATTTTCATATCCGCATCCTCCTCCTCTCTAGGAATCTACTCTAGCAACATGATTCTCCTCAGCACACAATCTCGTAGATGGTGATACTAGATGTCGATATTCTTGGACATATCATGAGAAACTAGATTCTCAGAGAGTTTGATACCACTTTGATTGTCATAGAAAATCATTGTAGGACTATAACACCCTCCTCCCACATATACCCAAGCAACTGGAAGGTTGGGGTAAACATGCGATGAGAGGCCACTATGATATGATTTGACCTCCTAAGTCATGTTAAGGAAGTGGAACTGATGGAACACACCATACATACATTAGTTATCAATTACAATGCCCTTAGGAACCAATCCAATACTTTAGACAACTTTCCTTGGGGTCCCACTGAGCTTTTGGACAATTTAAGGCTCAGTCGCTCCCATGCTATAAGCATGAGTGCGACCAATAACCCAAAGTTGCTCTCACAGGCTTTCCTGCCAGTGACCAGAGAACAAAACTATGAGTGCTATGCCAGCAATTCCGGGATTTGAGCCACTTTTTTAGGCCCAGAGGCCAGGTCGCTGCCCATAATTGAACCTTCTCTTCAGATCAATAAAATAACATGGAAATGACAGTAATAAAGAAAATACTTGTTTAAGATCTTGAATGGACCCCTACTAACCATGAGAGGCATTTTTTCTAACATTTCAAATGTGTAATCTACAGATGTAATTAACAGTTCTGAGCATAGGGGTCTCATACTTAGATGATAATAGCTAAGAACCATTGCTGCATCAACACATCAACTTCCATTCCATCCATTAGGTCATAGATACATTGATCATTAAATTACATGTAAAAACATGAGGAAAGCCATATATGGTTGCTATCATAAAACACATACATAACTAGCATAACAGGGAAAAAATACTCATGAAAGTTGTTAAGAAATTTACTGCATAACATAAATAATTACTGAGAGGAATAAATATAAAAATAACCAGCAACAACCATAAACACATAAACACAAATGTTTATCCGGGAAAACCCCAAATCCGGGGAAAACCCCAACCTAATAAGATCTCATTAGCATTGGCCAAAACCCTGGCCAATCCGACCAAGTGAGCCTTCACCGCTCACCTCCAGGTCTTGCATTACAATGAAGTCCTTCCAGCCTTTTATAAGCTCCATTACATATAATACCACGGGCATAATACTATGGGTGCACAATACCATGTGCCCCAAAACCATCACTGTTTAACCTGGTCAACTTTGACTCTATCCTGAGTCAAGTTTACCTAACAATTCCCCCCTTAAACTTGACTTGGGGTTCCTTGACTAACTCCAGCCAAACCTACTAAGTGAGACGATCCCACTCACTCTAGCTCTTACCCCCCTCAGAGTTTTTACCCGGGGTATTGTTAACCCGATATCCCCCCGATCACCTAGGTCTAACCCAGACTTTACCGGTGATCACCGAGGGGTACACATGCCTTACCAGGTCTTACAGTAGTATGCCATTTACATGCAGTAATTTTGACTTCATTAAATTTTTTTTGTTAATTGCTGCTGCGATTCTGATCCATCCTCTCTCAATTTGATTTTCTAAAAAACTTCTATCAAACCGCTCCAACTGCGAGCTCGACGAGAACCTCGTAGATTCCAGCACCGGTGGCTTCACGTAGTAGAAAACGAACAATTTTAATATTACCAAAGGTATCTATCAACCTTCTTTAAATAGCCGCATGAATCCCGAACAATTCGTTAGCATGTTCCAAACTAGTAAATATCGCAAATGCACTGCGATCCCTGGCAGTTACGGCACTATCTTTTGCACATTCTCCTCGAGGTTCTTCCGCGTACGATTGTTCCACCATTATTTTCCAGACCCAGATCTAGAAAAAGGCTGCATTGATCTCATCAGGCACTATAAACCCCTGGCATCAAAGAATCCCTTTGAAGCCAATATCTGGCTCCGATACCAGTTGTTAAGAAATTTACTGCATAACATAAATAATTACTGAGAGGAATAAATATAAAAATAACCAGCAACAACCATAAACACATAAACACAAATGTTTATCCGGGAAAACCCCAAATCCGGGGAAAAACCCAACCTAATAAGATGTCATTGGCATTGGCCAAAACCCTAGCCAATCTGACCAAGTGAGCCTTCACCGCTCACCTCCAGGTCTTGCATTACAATGAAGTCCTTCCAGCCTTTTATAAGCTCCATTACATATAATACCACGGGCAGAATACTATGGGTGCACAATACCATGTGCCCCAAAACCATCACTGTTTAACCTGGTCAACTTTGACTCTATTCTGAGTCAAGTTTACCTAAAAAAAGTACAACCATAGAGACCACATACAATCCATCAAAATGGTCATAGAAATATAAGGAGAAATAACCTTTCATTAACGATGTCTAAATCCAAACCCGAGATGGGACTTCCACGTTCCACCCAACCATCGGAATGGCTGAGCCAAATCTCTCTTCAACCATTCACCCATATTCCAAGCATGAATGTGGGATCTCATAGAACACATCAATAAAAACCATCAAGGGCTTCCAGAGGCCATCCACCTCAACCCATCAAATAGTGATTCCACCTCACGACCAGAAATCAAAAAACTATCATTAGATCAGTCTCTATCCAAGACTTATAGGGTTCCAGAGGGTTTGTCCAACCAAGGCTCCAGGACTAGTAACTCAACCCACAACTTTTACCGGGCTCTAGAGCATTTGTCCAACCAAGGCTCTAGGACTAGTAACTCAACCCACCAAGGGCTCCAGAGCATTTGTCGAACCAAGGCTTCAGGAATAGTAACTCAACCCAAGTTGATCTAGGGCTCTAGAGCATTTGTCCAACTAATGCTCCAGGACTAGTAATTGAACCCAAGCTAAGGAAAGATGAGAACCAACCAAAAAAACAATAATGAAAATAAACCCACAATCACCATGGCTATCAGGAAATGGAAATGCTAGCAAATCTACTGTCAATCCCGACCATCCTCCATGCCAATGACAGATCACAATAAAAAAACCACATGCATATGCCATGAATTCCAAAACTAGTGAAGGAAACGTACATGCAACTCGGTACCTGCAGGAAAATCTGATGTAGCTACTGATCTTGATGCCTTCTTGCACTTTCTTGCTCTTCCTTTTCCTTCTTGCTCCAAGAATCCAAGTATGCCACACCCACCAAGATTGATCCAAGAAAACTCTAACTCTCCTAGAGTATAAGAGAGAGAGAGAATAATGAGATATCTGCAAAAATGAACTGACAAAAGGTTACCAACTGATCCTCAGAAGCCTTTTTATGAATGAGGCCTCTATTTTCTTCATTTTCCATTATTTTCCTTTAATTTCCTCCTCACATGCAACCTGTGACCTTTCACCTCCCTTTTCTCCTAATTTCCATTATTTTCATAAATAAATGTGCCAAAATGCCATTTTTCCTTTCCAAAGCCTTAGCCATTGCCTTTGCCAATTTCCTTAGCCATATATAATCATAAGTGATCCCCATCACTAGGATTCTACCCAACATTCAGCTTGGAATAAGTGTCCCATCGACCATGGCTATTGTTTTTAACTTTTATTAATTGGAATTTTCACCAGTGTTGTTACAGAACCCTCCCCCTTGGGGGAACACTGTCCTCGGTGTTCAATCACACATATACCTCAACAACTTGCTTAAAGAAGACATACTTCTCATGGATTTTTATAACATATCTCGATGCAATATTTACAATAAAAGATTTGCTCAAAACAAAACATCATGACAACATGATAACACACCACATAGTGGAGCTTTATAACATAGCTCATTACGGTATTTACAATGATCATCCTGCTGAGTACCAACCCACATGACATCATAAAATAATGATAACATAACCACATGATAACATAGTAACATGAAAACATAATCATAATGACATAACACCCATACAGCATAGGGGAGCTTTATAACATAGCTCATTGTGGTATTTACATCTATATACATGTGTACATATAGCAACATTACCAAAAATATATACCAAAACATATACCAAAGAATATATCAAAACATACACTAAAGACCATATCTAAGCATATATCAAAACATCATATAACATATACCAAACCATCATAAAGCATATATCAACCACCATAAAGCATATACCAAACCACCATAAAGAACATATCAAACCACCATAAAACATATACCAAACCACCATATCGAAGCTACTTTTCCTCAACCAACAAACAAGGAAGGATACATAGCCCACGTTTGATCCACCATCTCCCATTTAGCGTCATCAGGCTCAAAGTGATTCCATTACACCTTAACTTGTTCGATTGCTCGGTTTCATAGCATGAACACCTTTTTATGCAATATACACTGAGGCTCTAGCCCGAATTATCCATTTGGTTCCAACTGCAATACAGACCAGTCGATCACATGATAAACATCCTTAACGCACTTCTTAAGCAATTACACATGGAAAACATAATGGACTTTCACTTTTGGAGGATGTTCAAGTTGATAGGCTATTGGCCCAATCCTCTTAACAATGCTGAAGGGTCTACAAAACCGTGGTGCCAACTTGACACAAGATCCAATCCGCAAGGAGCTCTTATTCGATTTGATGCGCAAGTAAACCTATTCCCCAACCTAGAACTTATTGAACAACCTGTTCTTATCTGCATAACTCTGCTACGTATCCTGTGTTTCCTTTAGATTCTTCTTAATTACGCACATTTCTTGTTCCATGTCTACCAACATATGTAGTCCAATCAATACGCTGTTAATAGGATCACTCCAACCGATGGGAGTGTTACAACTCCTCCCATATAATGCCTCAAAAGGACTCATCCTCAGTGACTCCTGATAATCGTTTTTGTATGCGAACTCAACTAGTGGAAGGTGCTCTTCCCACTTCTGTTGCTAATGCATCACATATATCCTCAAAATGTCCTCCAATATCCTGTTGACCCTCTCTGTCTGTTCATATGTCTGTGAATGATAAACTATGATGAAGGCCAACTCTATGCCCAAACCTACAAATAACTCCCAAAAATTAGAAGTGAACTTCACATCCTTGTCTAACACAATATTCTTCGAAACACCATGTAATCTAACCACATCTTTGATGAATACATGTGCTACATCGCTAGCTGAGAATGTAGACTTCACTGGAACGAAGTGTGCACCCTTTGTTAACCTATCCACAATGACCATGATGGAATCATGTTGCTTCACTCTCTTCGAAAAACCAGTAATGAAGTCCATGGAAATGACCTCCCATTTCCACTATGGAATCATGATCGGCTATAGCAGTCCACCTTGATATTTACACGCTTCTTTCACTCATTGAAAATCAAAACATCTTGCCACGAACTCTGCTACATATCTCTTGAAATTCAGCTAATAGTAAAATATCTTCACTGATGTCAGTGTCTTCTAGTAACCTGGGTGACCTGAATAATGTTTCGCATGAAACTCCCTCAAGATAACCTTCTTGAGATCACTGTTATTCTATACATATATCCTGTCTCGGAACCTGACCAACCCATCTGTTGTAAGACAATAATCCATACCTTGTGCACCTACACTTGTACCTGTACCTGTACTTGTTGTTATCACCTGGATTGAACCTCAGGCTGAAGGAAGGCAATGTCAAGGTAACCAAAAACCACGCTTAGCCAAGTAGCTAGCCCTACTAGGCCGGGAGAGGGGTCTCTCTGTAAGGATCTCAGCCAAGATGACTAGATCAGGAAAAGGATTTTAGGCTAGGTATAGTAGCACAAAGTTTTGATTGGATTTTGAAGGGGTTTTGTTGGATTAGGAGGAGCTGGACAGTTTAGGGTTAGGGAATTAAGTCAAAACTGTAGGGTGTTCAATGGGGCAAGGTAGGCATAAGTTTTAGTAATCTAGGCTTGATGGGTGAGGTGTTTTAAGACTGGTGAGAAGCTAGGAAGAGCATGTGTTTACCATGGATCCCTCCCAAACTGTAGAAAACATATAATGGTGAATATTTCCCTAAGGCAGACCAGTGATGTAATGAATTTTGCCTATCAACTTGAAAACATTCACTTAGAAGCAATGAAATGATTAACGAAGTACAAAAAACATACCAACATATGATCACAAGAGAAGAAACTGTACTAAAACTCCATACCACATGGATCCCAGAAAAATAGCTACAATTCTTATTAATCTCCTACCAAATTGCTACAAAATGATGTACAATCAAGGTATGAGCATCCAGCTGAGTCCAACCCTCTACAATGAGAAAGAAGAAGAAGATATAGGCATTGTTTCAACCTCCTCCCATCCTCAGGGGTCGAATCCCTAAGATGAGGAGCTAATCTAACTAACACTGAACAAGAAACAAGAATATAGGCATCTTAACAACTTGCCTCTAAAAGTGAAAAACTGATTCATTTGAGCTCAAATTGACTTTTAATGTAATGAATCTACCCTCTACTACTAATTATCTATCATATTTACAAGACAAGTGATCATTTACATTAGTGAAACATCCTCCATGAGAGAAAATCCACGAAAACAGTCAAAACTCAGAAAAATGGCCATCCTATGCAAAATTTGCCCAACGTGTAGCGCCACTTTTAGGTCCATTTTGGAAGCCTTCCCGGAATCCAAATTGAGCTCATGATAGCTCATTGGAAAGGTATTCAAGTCTAATTTCCAAAACACCTAGAATTTCGTCATTTGAAGCTCATTTGACCCCACAAAATTTGATTCTCCCAAGACTTCTTCTGTGTGTCCAAAAAGTGGCAGAAAGGTCATTTTCAGGGTGTTCTGTGACCTTTTGGTGGACCAGTTCTGCCCCAAAAACTTAGAAAATACATAGGATGCATGTACTCATCACTCTGAATCCAAAAATTCAAGCCATTTGTCCATTAAATGCCCCTAGGAAAAGTGCAGTGCCAATGGCGCTGCGCGTTGAGCCATATTTTCTATGTGTGCAATTTCCAAAATTTGCAAAAAAAAAAAACTCCTCCAAACCTGACCAAAATTGGTGAGCAGCACCACCATCAATCATCTTGATGAGCCAAGGAATTTTCAGCAAGCAACCTAATCCTATCCTCCTCCTTTTTGCCTTTTAGAGCCCGCCTTAGCCTAGATTTCATCTTTTTGATCCTCATGTTGCAAATTTTGTTCTTGGTACTGTACTGCTAGGCCATGTGCCTGATCATCTGGTTGTCCCTATTGGCCTTCTACAATAGCTTCTCTAGGTGAAAATTGACTCTCTCAAGCCAAGTCTCTCTATCATCCTCAATTTCCTTCTCAATAGGAGACAAAGTGACCGGTGTCTCCTTGTCGTTTTGTTGTTTTACCTTGAGAAGTTTTAGTTCCATGAAGACCTGCTTGTCACTCAACTATTTGTTCTCTTGTTCCAAATATGTGATGACATACTTGGCTCTCTCCAAATTGTCCATCAATGCTTGGACTTGAGCCTCCTTTTCCTGTATGATGATGTCCTTTATTGTTTCTTTGTCCTGAGCCTCTAAGTCAATTGTTTGAGTATAAATCTTCTCCAGCTCATCATGCTATATCAAATCAAAGTCTCTCTCTTCCTCCTCATCATCAAAACTTTCCTCCAACATATTTTCTTTCCCTTTTTGCAGATGCTGCACCTGTACCTGCTGTGTTGATGAAGAAGACAAAGCCCCTTCAACATCCTATGGAGCTAGCATTTGGCTATGAGTTGATGAAGAAGGCAAGGTCCCTTCCACATCTTGTGGAGAAAACACTTGCCTATTAGCTGCAAACAATCTCCTCGTGCCCCTCTGATATGTCATGTAGGTCCTCGGCACCTCAGTAGCTCTAGTCTCTTTGAAATTCTCATCTGTTTTCACCCAAGCACTGCTAGAAGGTCCTCTTGATTCTTGAGACACTGGTGGAGGAATTTGAGGACTCCTGAAGATGTCATGAGCAATAAATGTCTCCCAAGAGATGTTGAGGAGGCTAAGATGATGAAACACAATCATCTTGATCATGGAATAATGATAGAGACTGCTCATCTGCTGAGGCTATGGTTTTTTCTGCACAAAATGGGCCACATTCTCAATATTCTTGAACAAGAAATAAGGGAGGTTTAACATCCTCACCATGGTAAAATGAATGAGAAGCCTGATGTGATAGGTGTACAGCTTGGAAAATCTACCCTCACAAGTAAAATATTTCATGATGATTTTCATCATGGGGCAAACTGGTCCTCAAGGAATCTGAAAGGCAAAAGTATTTTTGCCTCATTTCTGTACTTGGGTTTGATATAAGGCTCATAATAATGTTCATCCAGGTCCTATGCCTTGTACCATTTCTCCCCTACATCCGGAATCCTGGTTGCATTTGCAATAATGGAGGGTGAGACTGTGAATGTCACCCCAGCAAGAGTCACCATGTTCCCCTGAAGATGGGCTACAAAAAGCCTGGTGAGCTCAGGATGGTGTTGGACTCTCTACCTGCTCACAGAACTCATAGCACCCAAGATGTTTGAAACAAGTGACAACTAACTAAGAGGCTTGCAATTCTTTGAGGTTTGATGGCTTTTCCCTAATGATTTTGCCTCCCTTGTGTGGTTTTCTCTGATGCCGAGGTCTATCTGTCGAATTGTCACTGCCTGTGTTTTCCTCCTCCTCATAGTATCGGTCCTCTCTGTCGATGTTTTCAGGGTTTGAGGCCGTACACTCCAATAAAATGGATAAATAGAATGAGTAAGAGTGGTTTAGGAGTGAGGGAATGGGAGATGACCTTGTGAGGTATTTTGGTAGGCTAGAAACTGAAGGGAAGGGTATGAATTATGAAAGTGAGGGAGAGGGGTTTGAGCCCTTTTTGAAATATAACTTGTGGGATGAAGGATGAGGGGGTATAGATGTTATGGAGTGATGTAGGGAAGGGATTTAGGGTTTAGTGATGGGTGGTGGGAAAAATAGAGGGGATTATGGTTTCTCATTTGTCATGGTAAATTCCTTCAATCCCTGCAATTGCAACTTTAATGATGAGGTAGAGGGAGTGCACTTACTCGTTTGAGAGATGAGAAGGTTGTTTAGAAGTTTTTATGAAGTTTGGAGGCTTTCTTCTCAACACGTAGCACCAACCACAGACGCGAAGCGCCACCTCTCAACACGCAGTGAAGTGTAAATTTGCATTGCTAAAACATCGAGACACATAGCACCAAGCCTAGACGCGCAGTGCCACCCCCTGTACGTGCAGCGTCGAGCCAAGACACGTAGTGCCACCCCCTGTACACGCAGCACCAACTCTCTTTCCTGAAAGACGCAACGCTAAACTGCAGAAGCACAACGCCACTTCACCACTGCTCCAAATGCGTAGTGCCAACCTCTAGAAGCGTAGCGCCACTTCTCCTTTGCCAAAAACTCACTCAACCTTTCCTCTTTTCCTCACTTTTTGACTCCTTGTTTGCCAAATGAGAATGATGAACTTGAAAATGAAATGTGACACCTTATATAGGAGTAGATTTTGATTTTTCACTAGAAAAACCCACTTTCTAATGTTTCTTAACCTTGTTCAAAACTCTGTTTTTAATGTCTTTCCTTCTTTGTTTTCTTTTCAGGTGGATAATGCTCAACTGAACTAATTTTGGCAGTGTTTATTTGTCTCGTAGCAAGGAGAGATGCATTGGTGTAGCCGGGATCGGTTATTACATAAAGTGACTTAAAATTACATAAGAAATACAAATTAACTCAAAATACTCTGTTTTCACCTCAAAAACATGTTTTTTTGAGGTGAAAATTACATTAGTTTAAAAGATAATTATATAATGACTATGACTTATTAGCCATCATGCTTGAATTATTTATCATCCTCATACCCTTGCTGCCCTTTATTTACACTTTTTAAATCATGCTCTTGACCTTGGAAATGAAACCTTAGGACCTGATGAAACATGCCCTATGACCTAATGAAAGCATGATTGCAAATTGACCATGAAACCATAACTAAAGACAACCTGAATAAGGGTCAACAAGTATACTCTATGAGGGAAAAATTAGATTTTCTGAATAGAAGATAACCATCAGTGGATCAATTTGACATGACCTAATGAAATGATGTAAAAATTTCAGTATGGGACCCCTAAAATGGAAATGCAAAGAGAAAATTTGATCCCTGATGGAAGTATGCAGATACTGACACTAACATTGGCCTTATTGGGGATGGAAGCTCCTTGGAGGTGTCAAGAACACCGTAGACCAAGTGCCTAGGTGATTGGGCCAATACGGTCAAACAAACAAAAGACTAAAATATGAAAAATGACTCAATACAAATTGAAAACTGACTCACAACTGACTCTAAACTTGATTATAAACCAAATCAACCAAACTCGACACAAACCATTCAAGCTTTATAGCCTTCACTTCGGGCCCCAAGCTTAGATGACAGTGTACTTGAAATCTTGCAACGAAAAGCAAACTGGTATATACAATGAAGGTGAAGTAACTTCAGGGAACAACATCAAAAGTAGTAGTGTTTCAGGAGCTTACCATTCACTGGTCCTCCTGAACATTCTTGACCATCCATTTCCCTTAAAAAAAATGCATTCTATCCTCAATAAGCTGAGATGATATACGGTCCTTTCCATTGATTGTCAAACTTACCATGTTTTCTTTTTTCTTCATTCCGTGCATCCCACCGCAGCACTACATCTTCCAGCTAAAACTTTTCTTCTTTAGTTTTGCGGTCATAAATTTTCTTTATCTTCTCTTGCAACCAGAAAGTGTTTTGGGAAACCTCTTCCCTTGTTTTCTGAAGGTGAATCATTTGATTAATTCTGCGCTGAATATCATCCTCTTCGCTGCCAGCTTCCTGTAATAATCTCATGACCGGGACTGCAAGTGATGTGGGAAATATTGTATCAGTACCATAAACCAACTCAAAAGGTGACATACCTATTGATTTCTTTCTGCTCACTCTGTTGGCCCACAAAGCATTAACAAGAATTCGATGCCAATTCTTCTCGTTTTCCTCCAACATTTTCTTGATAATGTTCACCATGGATTTATTTGATGACTCAGCCAATTCATTGCCTTACGGGTAGTATGTCGTGGAGTGACCCAATGTAATATTGTACTTGTTGCAAAACTCAACCATCCTCTTTGACTTAAATGCTGCTACATTATCTGTTATAATCTTGTGATTGCAACCAAAACGAGACAAGATATTAGATTCTAAAAACTAGATAATTACTGTGTCCGTGGCTTGCCTTGTTGGAATAGCCTCAATCCACTTGGTGAAGTAATCGGTAGCTGTCAAAATCCATCTGTGTTGTGTTGATGATGTAGGATGGATTTCTCCTATGAAGTCAAGTCCCCACTACTGGAAAGGTGCATTTACTTCAAATAGCTTCAGAGCAAGAGGAAGAAACTTCCTTTTTCCTTGAAAAACTTGGCATTCACGGCAGCCCATAAATGTCTTATATAAATCTTAAAACAAAGTTGGCTAATAATATCCTGCTCTCAACACTTTGTTAGCTGTTGTTTTCCAAAACAAATCACCACCACAATCACCTCTATGAAAATCATTCATTACCTGCTGAGCTTCATCTTCAACCAAACAATTAAGAAGAACTCCTCCCAGATCTTTCTAATAGAGAGCACTATTTAAAATACAGAATTTTGCAGACTTTAGTTTTAGTGATCTACCTTTACTTCTTGACATTCCAGGAGGTGGCGAAATATGCTGAAGAACATAAACTATATCAGAATACCAAGGTGATTTAAGAAACGTTTCTGATACTTGAATGAGTGAGCCATCATCTTCGTCATCTGACATTGCTACAACGAGATTTATGTCTAGAGCATGCAAATTTGATTCAGCCATCAGTTTTGCCAAGCCTTGTCCTTTGATCAGTTTGGTAGGCTTAATCTCAAGATCATATTCCAACATTGCTGCTATCCACTTAACTCTTCTTCCCTCTAGATCAGTTTGCATAAGAACATCCTTGACAGTTGCATTAGGAACATATGCTATGGTATGTGAATGCAAAATGTATACTTTGAAATCCTTCAATGCTTTAGTAAGAGCCAAAGCTTGTTTTTCAATGATATTGTAACGCAAGGCAGCATCTCGAATAGTCCTACTAAAAAAAGCAATGGGTTGCTCCACTTGATCTCTCTTTTGCATCAACACCGCAGCCATGGTGTGCTCAGATGCAAATGAAAATATAATAAAATCATGAGTATAATCACGACTAATCAAGACTGGGGCTATGGTCAAAGAAAACTTTACCAAATTGAACGATTTCATGACATCCTCGGTCCATTTCACAGTGTTATTCTTTTTCAACATATTAGTTAATTCATGTAAATGCTCAACCAAATTTGGTATAAATCTGCGTAAGAAATTCATCTTACCATTGAAAGCCTGAATCTCCTTTTTATTGCGCGGAAAATCTATTTGCTAGATTGCCTCCACCCTTGAAGGATCAATGCGAATGCCATCTTGAGAAATTATATGACCAAGGAGTTTACCCTCGTCCATGGCAAAAAGACTCTTTTTCGGGTTTAGAGAAATCCCGAACTTCCTGCATTTCTGAAAAACAATCCTTAAGAGGTGCAAATGCTCATCATCAGAACTAGAAAATACTGTCAGATCGTCTAAATAGACTACCAAGAAAACATCCTTCTCATTAGCAAAATCTATGTCCATTGCCCGTTGAAAAGTGGCTCCGACATTCTTCAACCTAAATGGAATTTTGGCATACTAAAAAGTTCCCCATGGTGTTGTGAAGGAAATTTTATCTTGGTCTTTTTCATGCACCAAGATCTGATTATAGCCTGAGTAGCCATCTAGTAGTGACATCCGTGATGCTCCAACTACTCTTTGCAGAATATGATCCATCTTAGGAAGAGGGTAATTATCCTTTAAGGATACTTTGTTGAGGTTTCGGAAATCTATGCACAACCTTATTTCTCCAGTCTTATTTCGTACTAGGACCAAATTTGAAATCCAATCAGAAAATCTAATTGGAACAATAATGCCAGCTTTAAACAATCTATTTACCTCTTTTTCGATGGATGGCAATAGCTTTGGATTGATTCTTCTCAACTTTTGTCTAAAAGGTTTTTGATCCGGCTTGATAGGAATAGTATGCTGAATGATATTCTTGTCATACACTTTCAAATCTGAATAATCCCATGCAAAAACATCAGAAAATTCAGAGAGTAACTTAACATACTTAGCCTTTGTTTCGGGAGACAATGTTTTTGATAACTTTACAAGCTTGGGTTGATCAGCTGTTCCAAGATTTACATCTTCAACTCCTTTGTCCATAGGAACCAAGGTCAGTTTTCTCACCACATCATCCTGATCAAAGAGCTCCTCTAAAGGTATGAGAACTCTAGGAATAATATTATCATTTAGCTGTAAAACCTCCACCTGATTTACCTCAATATCTTGTTCTTCAGAATCACAAACGTCATCAATGAAAGCATTCTTAAACTTTCCTTCATTCTGCAAAAAGGCATTAATTTCATTGTCATCCCAAAAAACTTGTCAATACCTCAAATTATCAAGAACAACAGGCCTGTGTTTGACATGAATTTCAAATTTGTTGCTAGAATTCATTGGAATCTTCAAATTGCTAGCCGCACTAGCGAGTGAATCTGCAATGATGTTTTGAGTCCAGGGTACTACTCTCTGTTGAGATTGCAACAAGATGATGGAGCTTAGTGAAAAGAGTCGCCTTCACTAAGTGGGCCCGCAGGAAAATTATGGCGCAAGTTCTATTTTTGATCATAGTGTGGGTGATCACAGTGTGGGTGACCACAGTGTGAGTGATCACAGTGTGAGTGATCACAATGTGGGTGACCAAAGTGTGAGTGATCACAGTGTGGGTGATCAAAGTCTATTTTTAGACTGGCTGTCAAAAATAGAAAAGTCAAATATTATTGTCTCATAATAATATTTGGACTATAAACTTGATCTTATTCTCTTGGAGCACTTCAGTTTGAGCTACAGATGTGGCCCATGCAGCTGTCAGAAGGAAGTATGCTTTTCTTATGAGTCAGTTGAGTTGTTGCATGCATGACTTCAGTTAGAACTCAATCAGTTGAGTTTGGTGGAGTTGATTGTGGAGTTGATGGAGTTGTGTTCAGTTTGACTTGGTTAAACTAGTTGTAGTTAGTCTAACTGCAGATAGACTAATGATGAGTTGTTAAACTAATTATTAACTCATGATGCAACTAATGAATACATCAGTTAACTCAGTTTCATGTCAGTGCATGTTCAGTTTAGCAGGGACAGGTGTTAGAGAATCAGATTGCTATCAGTTGTGACTATAGTTGTGCATCAGATCTTGCACAATCAAGGGATTGAGTATGCCAATGAGTTTGCTCATGTATTTGCCCAGTTTGTAGCTTCTGCTCACGTCTTACACCTTGCGAGTGATTCTTTGGAGGTGAAATACGAGTTTGGTAGACCATTCTCATTCATTCTTGAGCAGGTATTGAGCAGTGGAGGTAGGCAAGCAGTGGAATAGATTTGGAGATCAGATCTTAGCTGTATTGTGTGTAACAGGTGGAGCTGGTACTGGATTGCTTGTGTTAAGCATTGTACTTTGTAATGTTACATGGTGTCAATCATTAATATACAGATAGTGTGGGGTTTTTAGCGAGATGCTTTCCCCGGGTTACATACTGTGTTAATGTGTGAATGCTCTTGATGTTTTATTATTATTGATGCTGCTATATTGATGATCAACATAGAGGAGCTTATGTATTGTGTATGTATTCCGCAATAGTACATGATCAGGATAATCTCTATTGAATATGTGTTAAATTATTCAAAATTTCTACATGGTATCAGAGCTGTTGATCATCAGATCTACTATTCAGGAAGTGTTTACATTCTATTTCTTCAGGCAGAGTCTGTAATCGGGCCAGGTAGCCTCTGGATTCATCCTTCCTTTGCAAGGTGAGATATCTGGTGAATGCCCATACAGTCAATCTTTGTACGAGAAATATTGCGTTCTCACGAATCTTAGATCCGAGGCGGTTGATTTGGTTGCTGGTGGAATTCGAATTTGCAGCAGTGTTTTCTTGGTGACAACGCAACAATGTCTTTCAACGGATTGCGATTGGAGTATGCTCTTGAGGGCAGCTCAAACTATATTGCATGGAAGGACAGGATGGAGGCAGTATTGGATGATAACGGGCTGAAGGAGTTCATAGAGACGGATGTCCCAAAGCCTACTGATGCTACTCAAGCTGATGCTTGGCAAAAGAAGACCGCAAAATGTCGAGGGATTCTGTTGGAGGGCGTGAAGGATCACATTGTGTCCAGCCTCCATGGAAAGGCTACTCCATATTTGATGTGGAAATCATTAACAGAATTATTCCAAAGCAAGAGCGATCAGAGGAAGCTGGTGCTCAAAGATAAACTCAGAAACATCAAATGCGAGAAGGGTGACAGTATTCCCAAGTATCTCACGAAGTTCACTCAGTGTCGAGATGAGCTGGGAAGTGTGGGGGTTACTGTCGATGATGAGGACTTGGTGAGCTTGGCTCTCCTTGGTCTTCCGAAGAGTTGGCATTCCTATCAGGACTCTGTCAATGGTCGGGAGAAATTGCCAGGATGGGAAAGACTATGGTCAGATCTTGTGCAGGAGGAGATCAGGCGGAGTACCAGGGACGGATCTTCGTCAAAGGGAGCTGATGAAGAGAATTGTACTTTGGTTGCCAAAGCAAAGAAAGGGAAGAGCAAGAAAGCTTCTCAGTCTGGTGCGAAAGGCAAGAAGCAGGATATGTCCAAGGTGAAGTGTTTTCACTATCACCAGCACGGACACTATGCCACTAATTGTCCGCAGAAGAAGAAGAACAAGCAGGCTGCTGGATCTTCAGCAGGAGAGGCTCTAGCCTCACAGTTTGAGCTTGATTTTTCATTGATCGCATGCTTGGTTTCAAGTGTGATGGGATCAGTGTGGTTCTTGGACAGTGGTGCGTCTTTTCACATGACGGGAGATAGAGATTTGTTCTCTGATCTAGAGGACAAAGATCTTGGAGTGCACATCGAGATGGGTGATGATGGTAGATACAGTGCGACCGGTATCGGTACCATTTCCTTTGAGAGGGAGTCTGGTAAACCCTTCGTATTGAAGGAAGTCATGCATGTTCCAGGATTGATGAAGAATATCATCTCAGTGGCGATGTTAGAAGACAAGGGGCATGATGTTGTTTTCAGTGAGGGAAAGGCTTTCCTGGGCAGCAAGACAACTGGTGAGACCCCGAAGATAGGGGTTCGAGTTAGGAACCTTTATCAGTTGCATGTAGATGGATGCACAGCAATGGCGGGCAAGGCAGAAGGATTGGTGAGCCGGGATGATGGCGAGTTGTGGCACAAGAGATTGGGTCACCTTCACCATGGAGCCTTGAAGATACTGCAGTAGATCACTACAGGGCTTCCTAAAGGCACACTTGCGCAGTCAGATCAGTGCAAGGGGTGTACTTTGGGGAAGTTTGTGAAAGCCACCTTTCACGAGAAGGATAGTCGCGCCACGACGATCCTTTAGAGAATTCACACAGATGTGTGTGGACCTTTCTCAGTTGCTTCGACAGCAAAACACAAGTATTATGTGATTTTTGTTGATGATTTCTCTCGTAAGTGCTGGATCTCCTTCATGCAGAAGAAGAGCGAGACATATTCAAAGTTCTGTGAATTCAAAGCATGGTCGAGAAGGAGTCGAGGAAGAAGGTGAAGGCTCTTAGGAGCGATAATGGTGGTGAATACATCTCGGATGAGTTCAAGGATTTCTGCAAGGCAGAAGGGATTCGTAGAGAGCTCATAGCTCCCCATAACCCACAACAGAACGGGGTAGCTGAGCAGAAGAACAGAACGATTGTGGGCGCTGCACGGGCAATGTTGCATGATCAGGGCCTACCCCTTCACTTGTGGGCGGAAGCATGCAATACA
>CM062814.1:446256267-446388767 GCA_031772625.1 Pinus tabuliformis | reverse complement strand
TCAACCTTGAATCTAAAGTGAATCAAAACATACCATTTTGTGTCAAACTGCGAGGCTATCAAAACAATACGAATCAAAACAATACGATAATTTAACGAGGAGAGTATTTTGTGCTACAAAATCGAGCTTATGAATGATCTTGGGGGCTTGCTAATTCGACTACTGATTCCCAATTCTCAGAAACACTGGAAATGACTATACATAAAAGTAGGCAGGGAGATCGAAATACAGAGTCACCTAAGACATCCCAATAGACTTCGCTTGTATGGATACTTTTACGATTAGAACCTTGTCTATCTCATTCTCGAATACGCTTGAAGAGATGAGATGTATAAAGAACTACAACGTTGTAAGTGTTTCAATGAAAAACATGCATCTACCTATGTTTTCTCTGTGGCGACAACACAGTCATGGAGGCCTTGGAAAATCATTGACAAACATTACAAGAACTACCAATGTAAAGAACAATCAACATCATCTCCTTCCTGGAGCTCCAACGCTTTGCCAAGCTTGATAATCGTCGGAGGATTAAGGAAAACAGTGACTGGTAGCATTTTTGTTTTGCACTTTCTTACCAAATTTAAATCGTAGAATGGATGCATGGGAAGATAATGAACGGTTTTTATACGCCTTATTTCATCCAAAAACCATACATTCCATCATTATTATACATAACATTGAATGTTGTCTAGATCTTGCTGTAAATTTCATAAATGTTTATCGAGTTTGCCTCAATTTTTCCTTATCAGAAAAAGAGTTATCACTTTTAATACACCACTGATCATGTTCTTGGGGTCTTTTCTTTCTAGTTTGCTGAGAGGTGACTTCTTGTCGAGGAGGTGCCATAGACAATCGGGGTATTCGTTGTCTGGCTTCATGGGAGGAGCACTCCGTTTTTCAGGATGTTGGAAAATTTAATTCAACCCAAATGTAATTTAACACATAAATTTGAGGGACGAAAATTACAAGCGCGAGAAGCACTGTCAAATAGAGATCTGGGCTTCAAAATTTATCCATACTCAAATTGTTGTCAAATTGCAGAACTCGAATAGTAAATAGAATAGCAAAATGAAAAACAAAGTCTCAAGCCACTATTAGAAATTTAGAGCAGAACTATAATGTGCAACTTAATCAGGCCTGCTACGCAAAGGCTCAACCCACTCAAAGGTTGTCAACATCCCATATGAACCGAACACAATCAGCTGATGAGGAGAGCGTTGAGTAGTGAATCATACCGGAGAAGTAATTCTCCTTTCAACGCAGAGGAAGCAATGCAAAAACCGTTCAACACACACAATAGGAGTTACACATGGTAGCCCAGAGAAGAAGTAGGGCATCAAACCTAACATGAATCTCGTTGAGAGGTCAGTGGGACAGCGTGCAACAAGAATAATAATGGCAGTTCTCACACACATGAAGGCAACCAGAAGGCAAAATTGACCGGCAAAGAGAGAAGCTACAAAACTAGTGACTCAAATTTGGGCAAGGCAGTGATACTCTTTCTCTAATACCATGGAATGTGAACAACATACGTGTGAGATACATTATTATTTACATGATGTATATTTAGAATACATTTTACATGATCTTTGGATTCCATATTCAAGGTCTTTTGCATACCCTATGATTATTCACATTCGACACTAATTTTTAGAGAATTAAGTGTCCAATAATATTTACACACAAAGAGAAAAATGTTTTCAATAAATATAATATTTTATTTTGACTATTATATCCATAAATATAGTTACACTTTTAAATATAGAAGAAAAAAAAGAGAAAAAGTTTTCCATGAATAAAATATTTGGTTTTGACTATTATATTGATAAATTCGTGTTTAGTGAGTGCATTATTATTTTAGATAACAATAAAGGATAGTGATTAAGTTTAAACATTTACCTAAATTTTTAAGAAATAAAAGTTTATTTTATGGAAACAAATGTATGCGTATAATCAATTATTCATTTTAGGCCATAATTAATTAATTAATTAATTCGTATGCCACTAAATGAAAATGATGTTTTCCAATGTTGTATATGAAGAGATGAGTATGAAACTCATGTCAAGCATATAACACATGGCTAGTGAAATTATTTCATACTTTTTAAGACAGAAATATTGATGTTAAGATTACTATGGTGTGTTAGCGTTATAATTATTCATAATACATGTTGTTGTTAGTTTTATATCAAATTTTAATTGTATTATTAGCCATTTGTATTATTAGCCATTTTGTTAATGGGAATTTTTCTTATAAAAAGATATAGTATTGATAGATGTTTGAAAAATAATTTTCCTTTACTAGGGTATAATTAAAATATGATTGTTGGCAACAATAGTGAGGAAATACTTGTAAGTTGTATCTGTGGAAAACCTAGTGTGTATGTGTTTTAAAGATTCTAATTAAGACATAAAGGACTCCAAAGTTATGCTCTTTCGACATTACGACAAATTGAGAAAAAAAATACTTTTTTGACCTCTTAGATTTACTCTTTAGAAATTTTCCTATCTAAGGTTCATATCCAACCTTGTTTTCATATGAATCTTAAAACAATTTTAATTGAGGAATGTGGGTGCAGGTTTTAGTGTGTTATGTTCTAAGAAACCTACACATAGAGATGTTTTAGTTATGTGTGAACCTAAAGTGTCTAGAACATTAGGATTTAGGTATGAGTCCATAAGGGATTTATATGTATGTTCTTCATGTGTGTTCCGGTTAATCTCTTAGATGAAAAATATTTCAATTTGAATGGTAATTAACAATATTATTTATAAAGTTTTGAGTTGTAAATTAATTTACAATTCCACCATTCACACTTATTATATATATATATATATATATATATATATATATATATATATATATATATATATATATCTATATATAACACTTCATATATATAGAAAAAATTATATAATTTATATAAATAATTATTCATTTATAATATAATTCTATATTTCCCTAGATAAAGGTGTTGGACGATGTGACATTGGAGGTAAAGGGGTGGCAACCCATCACCTCACCCCCTCCCAATACATTTAGGGGGGATGGTCAACTTGCCACATGCAATACACAAGCGATTTGTTCCCATCTTATTCATTACCATCTCAAACCTTTCTATATTGGATTGTTCTATGAGGAGAAACCTTGTTCTCTGACTTTTCTCATGTGCTTGGGCTCCTCTCCCACCACAAGTGGGACAATTCTCTTGGTTGGTTAGCAGTGACAGGTCTATCTATGGCGAAAATCTTGTAGAGATATGGCACAATTGAAGGTTTTTTTTATATGTGGTCACTCGTCTTTGGCAATGGAGTGGTTGTGACATGTGTCTGCATGTAATCCAACTCGCCCTCTGAGACTGAAGGTGCCTATTGCTCACATGGGATGTTGGATATTTTTCTAGAGATAGATTATGGGTGCACAAAGGCTTCATACTTCGGGACTATGCAGTCTACACATGCATTGGATGTTGAAGTAGTTGGTGGTGTTATCATGTCTTCCATGCATGAGAATTCACTGAATCAAGTAAAGTGGGATGGATACATCAATGTATCATCTTGCTCTTCTCGCTTAGTTATTTTGTTCTCTAGTTCTATTTCTCTATGATGTAAGCTTAGTGGTTATGTCTTAAATTCTACTAGGGTGAATTATGGCTCACACCACGTTGTCTCATGGTGAGAATGTGACCCTACTAAGATATCTTCATCTTCCCTTTTAATTTTTTGGTCGTTATCTATTTGTTGACTTCCACCGCTGGGAATCCCAGTTTCTTTTGGTTTTTCCTTCTCTTTGGCCCTCTCTGTCTCACTTCTACCAATCTTGGGCTGTTGTAGGATGGATTTCTTGCCTTGCTTTTCTCCTTTTCATGCAATATGCCATAGCAATGAATGTGCAACTGCCGAGGAGTTGGAGGAAAAGGTCCCTAGGGTAGGCCATGTTCCCAAGCTCATGCCTAAGAAGTTGTAGGTATCTTTCATTCTGCTACCCCTTCCTAAAATTCATGAAGAAAACCACCAACTGAAATTCCTCACCACAAATGGTCGTCAAGCATATTCTAACTCTAAAATCCTGGAGGAGGTAACCAATTGGATTCTTGAACCGAGTCATACCAGGTGTAAATGGAGCCAGTACTTGAACTCCATCACCCTCCATTGGTAGATGAAAACACTTATGGGTAGCATTTGAAAGAGAAGCATGAAGAAAGTAATGATATCATCTCTTCTTTAAATGACATCAAGTTGGTGCAGTGATATTAGCGCTCTTATCTGGCTAGTTTGGATGCCCCCTAGCTCACTTGGAATGTGACCTAGAGTGTGAACTTAAACCTCTTACTCCTACAAATAAAAGTTCACAAGGCCTAGCTCTAGCGACCTCTTTAGATTCTTGATATCATGATATATCTCCTAATAACTATTTTTCTTCTTTATGCAACTCAATATATTATAATTTTAGTATTTTTCAATTACAAATATTTTATTCTATTATACTTAAACTTAAATTAATAATCAATAAATCTTATGTCAAAACAAACTAAAACTAAAAGCAAACATTGTTTAAATTGTGATTTTTTTGATAATATATATTGAAAATTTAAAATAATATATATATATATAAACTTTTTTCTATAAAATTTAAACTTAAATTTTTATAATAACTCTTCAACTTTTATAGGTATATATTAACAAATTCAAATTTAAAACTTATTTAAATATTTAAAAAAATAAAATAAAATTTTGAACTGATTTAAAACTAATATGTATATTTTATTTAATTAAAAATATACATAAATTATCATGACAATAGTGTAATAAATTTTGAAAATCACCTCATCTTACCAAATTACCTGTTTATATATTACGTCTATTATGTATCATGGTTAATATGTTATGGTCCAGCGGAATTAGTCATATATCCCTCTCAATTTAGAAATGTAATTTGAATTTGAACAACATGTTATTATATTATTTATTTAACATGTTATTTAAATATTTATTTAATATATTATTATTATTTATTTTTATTTATTTAATTAATATATATTATTATTAATAATTAAGGCAAATTAATTTTATAAATCAACTTAATTTATTATAAATGTTATTATGCATTCAGTTTTGCTTTTGATTATCTATTAGTTTGTTTTGACCATACATTTATGTCCATTAACATTGAGAATTCAATTTTTTCCTTTTTTATTATTATTTAAATTTATTTATTTGCAAGGTGATTGGTTGAAGTCTTATTATGAGTTGTTTAGTAACTTCCATTTCTATTAGTTACTATTTTTTTGTTTTTTGTTTTATTTTGTTTTAATTCAATTTTTTTATTTTTCATTTTTCTATTATTTCGATTTTCATGAATTTTAGTTTTTTGTTCGTATTTTCAATTTAGGATGACTTATTATACTTGCAACATGGATGGTGTATTTTCAATTTAGGATGACTTATTATACTTGTAACATGCATGATATTAATCATTCAATTTTGTTTTGACTATGTATTAATTTGTCTTTGACCAAATGTTTTTGTAGCAAATCAATTTTTGTTATTTATTATAATTATTATTTAAATTTCTTTATTTGTAAGGTGATTGGTTGAGGTTTTATTGTGGTCTCTTTAGTAACTTCCATTTCTATTAGTTATTAATTTTTTGTTTATAGTTTTATTTCATTTTTATTTTTATTTTGATGTTTTTTTCTATTATTTCCATTTTCATAAATTATAGTTTTTTCTCCATATTTTCAGTTTAAGGTTACTATTATTATATTAAAAATATATTTTAATAAATTTAATTATAACAAAATATATATATTAGCCAGTGCTATATAGTAGCTAAATATACCTAAATTAAAATAAAAATATTATTAAAAATAGATAAATTGGGACAATACTATTTTTTGTAAAATTTTAAAATTTCAAGGAATGTAGGGCCATAGTGATATATATATATATATATATATATAGGGCCATGGTGATATATATATATATATATATATATATATATATAAGTTTTTCATAAAATTATTAAACTTGAACAAATAATAAAAATAAGTAAATTTATTAGATACCAATTGTACGTGTTTTCCTCACCATCATAATTTTTTGTTCAAGCAAATATACTATATCATTTAGATATGAATTGTATATAGACTTTATTATTACCCTAAAATAAGTAGTTATCAAAATAATTATAGTATTAGATAATTTTGACTGAATCAATAAAAAAATAATATTATATATATATATATATATATATATATATATATATATATATATATATATATATATATATATATATATATAGATATATAGATATATAATAAAATTAATAAAAATAATAATTACAATATAATTTTTAAAAATGACTTTAAATTAATAAGATCTTCACTTATTAATAAAAAGTCTTTATTTCTGGATATGCATTCTCAAGACGCGGTAAACCCTAAAACGATTGGTAAAAATCGAGTTTTGTTGGCATGGACACCAGAGGGGGCCCTTGTCCTCCCCCCCCTCCTGAGATCGATGCCTTCAAACGTCTGGTAGCCTCCTGCTGCAAGAGGAAAGCAAACCCAAATCATCAAAAGTTTGTAAAGAAAGCTAAATCCATCCCCTCTCTTGAACAACCTACGGAATGTCCGTGCTAGACTGCGCTGAACCTAGCAGAACGTGGGCTGATTAGTCAATTTACAGGCCTCTGGCCCTCTCCCAAAGCTATTGATGGATGGGTCCAACAAAACTTGAGGCCCCTTGTCTCTGAAGGAATCTGAAATCATCTGGTAGGCAGAGGCTATTATGTTTTTGTCTTCGATTCAGCAGAAGATTGAGACCTTATTTTCCAAAACAGTCCATATTTCATGGGACCCCAAGGGCTCTATCTGAATAAATGGACGCCAGACTTTAATCCTTCCCAGGATATTCCTTTAGTCGTCCCTGCCTGGGTAAGGTTACCCCACCTCCCTCTTCATTGCTAGAACCTGAAATCTATGGAAACCATCAGGAACAAACTAGGAAAATACATTGATAGGTCTGAAAGGAGAGAACAATATTCATGTGCTAGAATATGTGTTGAAGTTGACTTGGAGATAGGGTTTCTTGAGGCGATCAATTGAACCGTAGTTGGCTGGTCTCACATATAGGAACTTGATTATGAACAGCTCCCCTTCAAGTGCTGACACTGTCATGGCTATGGCCATTTCGCTCGAAACTGCAAGAAGAAAACTGAGGAAGAATCTAAAAAAGAGAAGGGCAAACAGTGGACCCAAGCCCAAAAATCAGGCACATCCAAGAAGACCAACAAAGCGAAAGGGAAAGGAGTGAATGCAGAGGCCGGAGGACCCTCTTCTCAGAAGAGACTACCTGAAGTTCAAGCCACAACAAATGCCACCACTTCAACAAATCCTTTTGTTGTTCTAAACCCTCCAAAAGATCAAAACCAACCAGAGCTTGAAGAGGGAGAGATGCAGTAGTATATTGAACAAATAGCAGACACAGAAATAAACTCAGGATCTCAGGAACAAATTGGAGTAGCCACCTTAGAAATCCCTTATGTAGACGCAACCCTGCAGGAAACCCATGGCTCTCCAGTAGGCGCCATATCCCCACTCTCTTATGTAGATATGATAAAAAAGAAAAAGCTAATAGACAACCCTGGTTCTTCTGAAGAAGACTCTTTTGAGTGAGCCACCAAAAAGGCAGGAAGGAAGTCTCGTAAGGATATCAGAGAAGAAGAGGCGAAGAGGCGAAGAGATTAAAGATGCAGGGCAGTCAGTCCACAATCGAAATGTTAGTAGGAAAAAACACAAGGGCTCGACCCACAAAGGGAGGGCCTACTCCTTCCTTCCTTGGTAAATAATGCAGATTGTCTCTTGGAATTGCAGGGGTTTGGGGAACCCATTGAAAGCTAAAGCAGTAAAAGATCTATCAAGAATGGAACCCTCAGATATCCTCCTACTCCAAGAGACAAAGATAGAAGAGGATGCTCTTCTATCCTTAAGTTGAATCAAGTGGAATAAGAACTCAGGAAAAGCGGTCAGCACCCGAGGTACTTCAGGGGGTCTTGCAACCTTATGGTCAGAGGATATGTTTCAGTTGAAAAGCTCCTTCACAACCCAACACTGGATATCTTCAATCTTTATGTCCCTCTTAATTTCCTGGAAAAGAAGGACTGCTGGAATTCTCTCTCAGACTTTCTAGAAATCTACACTCCCCCAAACATCATACTGGTGGGGGACCTTAACATCAGTTTAGATCCGAAAGAGAAAAAATGTGGATTTTGGGGCAAAGATCCTTTCCATGTCTCAGTGGATTCTTTGATTCTTGCTTGGGACCTCCTTGACCTCAAACCTAAGAAAGGACGTTATAACTGCTCCAACAATAGAGTTGGTAATGCCAACATTGCTGCTCATTTAGATCAGTTTCTAGTTCAAAGTTCTTTGATGGAGGGGAATTATTTAATCTCTTCAAAAATTCTACCTAAGATAACATCTAACCATAACCCCATCTCACTGCTGCTAGAAAAAGAGGAAGACTTAGGCCCTATTCCCTTTAGATTCAGTCCTCTTTGGGTAGTGAGAGTTGGCTTTATGGACATATTGGCTCAAGCTTGGTCACAACCAGTTGAAGGATCCCCCAACTTTGTGTGGGAGCAAAAACTTAAGTACACTAAGCATGCCTTAAAAACTTGGGAAAAAGCCCCTCTCCACTCCAACGAGCAATAGAAAAAAGACTATGCAGGCTTTAGCCAAGATTCAACAAGCATGGAAGAAACTGAAACCACCAAAGCTCAGCTTCTCATCGAACAGAACACCCAGTTCAACTCTTTTCTCTCCTTTCGCTAGCAAGAGGAGTACTGGCGCCTCAAGTCTCGCAGCCTCTGACTGCAAGCTGGAGATAGAAACACATCATTCTTTCACAAACAGTGCAAAGCTTGTCTCTCTCAGAATCACATCTTGGAAATATCCACCAGGGAGGGGAGAGTCATCAAAGGACAACCTCTTTTAAAACAGGCTGCCACATCTCATTTTCAGCAACTGTTTCAAGAGGATGGTTCTTTGGATGATGATCTGGCTGCTGACCTTTTGTTAAACATCCTTGCAATTGTCACTGTAGATATAAATGTTGGGTTATTGAAGTCTTTTACTGAAAAAGAGATAGTGGAACTCATATGGTCAATGGAGCCGGATAAAGCCCCTGGGCCAGATGGCTTCACCATCCATTTTTACAGAGATTGCTGGAATGTAATAAAACTCGATCTCCTCCGAATGATAAAAGCCTTCCAAAAGAAAGCCAAAGTGGGAGGGTGCACCAACTCCACCTTCCTTGATTTAATCCCGAAAGAAGTTAACCCAGAGACTTTCGACAGGTTACGGCCTATCTCACTTTGCAATGCCTCATACAAGATTCTCTCCAAACTCTTAGCTAATAGACTCAAGCCTCTGTTAGGGAATCTGATCTCCCCTCTTTAGGGCGGTTGTGTCAAAGGAAGGCACCCCATAGACAATGTGATCCAAGTGTAAGAAGCCCTCCACCCTAGCCACATTCGGAAGGAAAAAGGCATGCTCATCAAGTTGGATATGTCAAATTCTTTTGACCAGGTTAAACTCTCATTCCTCTATAAAATCCTTCTCTCTTTTGGTTTTAGTTCTGAGTTTGTCAACTTGATAAAAGCTTGCACATATAGACTTGGATAGCGCCCCTGGTCAATGGTAGACCTGTTGATTTATTCCAAGCTACAAGAGGGTTTCGCCAAGGTTTCCCATTGTCACCCTTTCTTCATATCCTGTTGGCAGAATCCCTAAGCAAAAAGCTAACAGTGGAAAGGGAAGTAGGCTCTATCCCAGGCATTAAGGCAGCAAGAGGTGTGGATACTATAAACCATGCCCTCTTTGTGGATGACTCTCTCCTCTTGGGAGGGGGCTCGATTAAGATGGCAAGGGCTTTTAATGAAATTCTTCAAAACTTCTGCTTAATTAAAAGAGCCTTGATCAAAAAAATAAAAAGTGTTGTCTACGATTGGAATGTAGATCATCTAACTATCCTTCCAATTTCTTGCTCCTTGGGATTCCCTGGGTATGACAAATGGGAAAAGATCAAATACCTAGGCCTTCCCTTAACCTTGGTACCAAGCCCTCCCTCCCTCTAGATCGAAGTAATTAGCAAGATAAAAGCAAAAATAGCATATTGGGGAGGCCAATGGCTAACAAAGGCTAGGAAGATGGTTTTCATAAAAGTAGTCCTCCCCACCCTCCCCTTCTTCCAATCTTCTCTCTTGCTAGCACCCAAGTATATCACGGAACAAATCTCCAAGCTCCTTCAGGATTTTCTATGGAACGGGGGTAAGGGCAACCATAGCAAGTTACATCTGGTAAGATGAGATATCCTTAAAAGACCACTCCAAGAAGGTGGGTTACAGATTCGGGATCCAGGCCTAGAAAATTTGGCTCTTGGTGGAAAAATCACATGGCAGTTGTATGCAGACAAAAAACATCCTGTCAGCAAGATCCTCTAGATGAAATACCTAAAGGGAGGCTCCTTGAGAAACCTTACAACAACATCTACTCCAATAGGAACAACAATTTGGAATTTAAGCAGAAGATGCATCGATCACTTATAGCAGCATTTATCTATAATCCCAGGCAATGGTTAGAGAACCTTAACGTGGGAGGATACTATTCAAGGGAATGCCCCTTTGGCCTCCCTAAATTCCTGCAATGAGTTAAAGATTTGGCTAGTGAATAAAGGTCTCCTCCGACTTGCAAACATCTGCACTTGGGACAGTAAAGGGAATTGGGCAGGATGGACTTTTCCAGGGGTCCCAGAACCTCTTCACGCTCAAAAAAACTTGTTGTATACAACTCTCTCTAGCCTCGCCCCTATCCACCGTTCATCCAAGGACAAATGGGGGTTGGGAAGAACAGGAATTTACACAACCACTCAAGGTTTCTCCTCTTCGCAATCTTTTCATGCCCCTTTACTGACACCGAAGCTCTGGAACTCAGTTTGGTCCCCCTTTAGCCTACCAAAGGTGAATTTCTTCACAAGGTTACTCATGCATAGAAAGGCACTAACAGGTGAAAATCTAAATAAAGGAGGGTTCCACGGCCCCTTTAGATGTTGCGTATGCAACTCTACTGCTAAAACCTCTGATCACTTACTGGTTGACTGCGATTTCATACAAGCAATCTAGAATTCGCTCCTTCACGGTCTTAGTGCTCCCTCCCCTTCCCAGACATCTGTCGTTTCTCTTTACATCTCCTGGACAAACCAAAATCCTGAGAAAAAAGCTAAAAACACAGTTTGGAACAACATCTGGCAAGCTATTCCAAAATGCCTTTGGTGGAAAGTGTGGTTGGCTAGAAACGACTGCATTTTCCAAAACAGGCTCTTGAATTCAGTGGTAGTGGTGGCCAAAGTGAAAGCCCTCTTGCTGGAATTTGCAGGTAAATCAGCTCCTACCTCCTCTTTACCTTCAGAAGCTTCTGTGTGGCCAGGATCCTGCTTGACAAGTGAGAGGAACAATTTTGTCAGTAAACCATTCAATGCTCCTCCTTGGCGCTTATGACTCACTGAAGGTGGCTTTCACACATGGTGGTAGGGGAACTCAAAAGCCACGATCTTCTTTGATGGAGCATCCAAGGGGAACCCAGGAACTATAGTTGCAAGGGGTTTGATTCTTTCCTCGGATAGATTGAGGCACTAGCTCGAACAATCAAGTAGAGAGTTACAGTCTCTTAAAAGCTTGTCAGATTGCAAAGGAGCTAGGTTATAAAATAATTCAAATCTTAGGAGACTCGGAGCTTCTAATTTAACTTTTAAACTCCGAAGATCATTTTTGTAATCCTGCATTAAACAAAACTCTGCAGGGAATCCGAAACACTTTGGAAAGATTTTGACAGAGTTGACTCTTACCACATCCTGCGGGATTTAAACAAGTAAGAAGACTCTCTGGAAAATAAATTATGTATGCTGCCTCAAGGAAACCTTAGTCTCAATGGAGGACCCTGCTCGCTTCATCTTTTGCCTTAACCAAGCTACAGCAAGCACATCTGCATACATTGGCCTCAACACTCAAATTGAGTGTTGTACTCAGAATTTTGAAATAAAACCCAAACACGGAGGAGATCTTCATTTCAAGCCTCTCTAGAGAGATGTCAAGCTTCCAGCAATCTGCGTTGTGCAAACCTCCAACCACCAACCTTTCTCCCCCTCTAGCTACCATTTCTGCCTCTTTACCTCCTCCCCATCAGTGCCTCTCCTCCCTATCAGTCACACTTAGGAACGCCAAGCAACAAACAAAAGGAATCAGTGGCAGGCAACAGAAGGAACAACAAGCAGGAGGAATAGCACAACAATAGAAGGAATAACAAGCAGAAGGAACAACACAACAACAGAAGGAACAACACAACAACATAAGGAACAACTGTAGCCAACAGAAGGAACAACACAACAACAGAAGGAACAACAAGCAGAAGGAACAACACAACAACAGAAGGAACAACCACAACCAACAGAAGGGAAAAAAAGCAGAAGGAATAAGACAAAAATAGAAGGAACAACCAACAGAAAGAACAACACAACAACAAAAGGAACAACAAGCAGCCTAAGGGGAAAGAGAAGGAAGCAAACCAGATGGAATTCAAGACAAGAAAAATCAGCCATCCCAGGTGTAGTTAGTCTACAAACCATGAGAAAAATACCAAAGAATCAATGTTATGTCAATTTGCTTTACTAGTAAGACAATATGTTAGATAGTATTCAAGAATAGCTACATAAATCTATGAATTTTTGAATATAAGCACAGGAGAAGGGACTGCATTCCCAGCACATTCTCATGGCTTAGTTTCCACTTATGCTACAGTTGAATGTAATAGGAGCTTGTTCCATCACAACTTTTGGTAATATATCCACTATCCGATCTTGTTAAAAAAAAAAAAAGTCTTTATTTCTTAGATTATGGATTGAATAATATTTTAAAATATATAGTAAAATATCACATATACATAATTGATAATGCAATTTATTTTCGAAGTCAATACCATTTAAACTAAGAATACAAATAAGTTAACTTTATATTAATAATTACTGTTATTTATGACATCACCAGTCATCCCTTTCCTCAATAATGTTTCTTTCACTAGCACTATGATCCTTGCAATGGATGCATCAAATATGATTATTCTACTGGTGATGAGTGTGTAGCATTAATATTCAAGCCTTACCATCATATCACAAGTTACCAGGTGTAACAGCCCAAAACAAACATGTAATTAATTTTCCAATTAATCTCAAATTCAATCTTGCATGTCATCATGAGAACATTCATCATTGTTAATCGCAACATTATGAATAATAACGAACTGCATGCTCATGTATGTCATAAATTTGTACACAACTATCACATGCTTCACCTCATGAAATACAATCATAAGTTATAACATTAACATATTTGCATCAATTCCATTTACTTTACAAGCATTCAACTATGAACTAAGATTATTCAACATCCATCTAGGGTCTTTGTTATCTCATCAATGTTATTAGTGTTATGTTTTCATCAAGATACCAATTCCTTTTTCTATAATCATTTCCACTTCTTTCAACTAGGAAGTTGACCCTTTACACCATAGGTATAATCATCTAAGTACATTGTTAAATTTCACATGAGCCTCATCATCTTGAGTCTTAATCTCTCGTCATATATTCTTCCTTCCCCAAGGAAATTCTGGTGAAATTCATTGTTAAGATATTACAATCATTATTTAAATCATCTATCTCAAAATTAAAATCCTTTGGTTTTACATCTATTTACCCTTTGGCTTACTGATTCCAATACCGCTATATGCAGTTGCATATAAACACTAGGTCATCATGATTTAGTTTTATATCATGCTTAATTTACTTGCATGAGGGTTTGTTGATCCATGTTGACTTATACATACATCACTTAACCATTATCATTTTCATCCACAAAAATATTTTGTTATCTCGTCAAGTTCCTATCTCAATACCACTTGATTGCTTTATCGTAAATTCACCCTTCTTCAAGTTGGACAAGAGACTCTTTCTCATTAAATAGTATCATTTTTTGCTTTTGAAATAGTTGGAAACACTACTACCATCATTGTTGATGAAAAATTTAAATGTGAGGTGTTATGTGGAAACAACCTCTTTTAACATTATGGGAAGTCCTACTCATGAAACAATGAGTGCAAATCAGTCAAGTACAACCTCTATTAATTGAATTTTACTTCCTTTTCACTATGTACACAATCCTTCTCAAGGTATCCTTATAAAATTTCTAGCAACATTCCTTCCTATACTTCACTATTATTTTAAACATCTTCCTCACTTATCATCACTTGGACATTATGAAAATTCTTAACTTCATATCTTCACATTTTTAAAATATGTAGATCATCATTATGACCATTACCAATCATGTTTCTCGCTCCCCTGATTAATACCCTTAAAATAACTTTCTTCTTGATAGAACATCCCTTCATTTCCTCCTACCAGATATTCATAGATATATTTTTATTTTTCTCCTAACCTTGATTTCCTAATATTCCATGTCTACTAGCTTCAAAAATGGAAACTTCTTCACTTCATTTGATTTTAATTTCTCACCTCCAGTCATTGTGGTTTTTTTTCCTCCTCTCTTAAAAGCATAACATTGATATACTTTGGAAGTGTTGTTACTATTCCCCAACTTGGGTAATACCCGATAAATAAATTCATTAAGATGGCTACCAAATGTAATCCGTTTATCATTTCCTGTTTTAAGACATCAACATAATAAAATTTCCTGATGATACATCTTGCTATCCATAATTCATATACTTATGGAAACTTTACAATGTGGCTCTCCCATTAGAGAGAAAACTATTATAGATGTTGTCATGCACACAATTATCTCCTCCAATCATTCTATTTTATTATACCTTCCAGGTTCCTTAAAACTGACCTTCATTATTACCATGATTATTCAACTTCATTAGTTGATTGCCAATATTTTCTTCTTTATGTGCATCATCCTTAGATAGACCTTATGGTGATACCTTTAGAGTACCATGTTATGATTATACCAAACCCTTCCATTATGTTCTAAAATAGGTTGCCTCTTCTTACTGATTTCTTACCCTTGTTGTGACACTTCCTCTCAACCACCATAAGTATCTATCTAGCACCAAGTTGGCCATAATCACATGATCTATCATTAGTTATCGTCATTAGAAAATTTGCAAGTTTTTCCTTCCCATTTCTTCTTAGACAACTTTATCTAATATATGCAGTTAACCTTGAATCACGAGACCGCATGTAACATTATACTCCACATTGTAATAGTTAATTAAACTAAACTAAAATCATAGTGTACGATTTAGATGTATCATAAATTTCAAACAATAAAACATGATTTAGTCTGTCTTAGCTAAGTAAGCACTCCTAATTAGTTCACAACATATTAATCATCAAGGATTTGTTGTCATCGTTAGAAGATCATATTCAGAGAGTTCTGTTCTTGCAATAATAGACCAGAGAAATGCCAAGCAATTGCTATCGCTAAAGGACAATGAGAACAACAACCCAACCCAAGTGAATAATATGATTAGCATTCAAGGAATGTTATCTCTGTGTTTTTAGATCAGATGGAACCCTAAAATAATGAACAGATGCAAGTGAACAATGATCATCTAAAGGTAATAAGATATCAGAGTTTATCCATTGTGAATTGGAACAGATTTCACTATTTTATAGCACTTTAATTGGTGACAAGTTTCAACATCAATTATCCAAATACCGCAAGCGTTATGTAACCTGTGTTATAAAATGAACTGGTGGTGAGTAGTTACACCAGTATTAAAGATTTGTTCCTCCACAAAATTTATGTATTTTGAGATTCTTATGGCCATTAAATGATTACTCTAAGGGCTTAAGAAATCAAACAACCAAAGAAATATTCCAACAGAAACACACCATAAACAAGAAGAGACACCGCCACCCGACCCAAAACTGGATTGGATGACTGGGAAGGTTATCGCTCCCAAAAACACAAAATAAAATCATTTTATTAATAAGTTGGCCTACCTGCAAGCACACCCGTGAAGGCAACACCATATTAAACCCTTAACAAAGCTTTAATAGCTACCGGGTTTTACATTCATTAATTACAACATAAAGATCGAAACAATATCAGGAAACTCTAAACAAACCTATTGGCTACAATACATTTTAGCTATAAAGATTTTAGCACTTTGAATTCTTGACGAGAGAATGAGCTTCTTTTGGTGCTTGGACTTGAATAGATATGCACTTCATTTGAGGTAACCTTGTGGATCATATTTATCTGCAATGGCTATAACCTGGATGCTCCACAAAGAGATTACAGAAACCAAAATTCTAGCAGTGTTAGTATGATTTATTTAATCTGGGGATGGTTATGATACCATGTGAGGCCATGTTAAGTAACCCCAAAAACTTGAATGATTTGCCATTAAGGTAGCATACATATACATACACAATGGTGTGACTTTTGGTTTTAACTTCTAAAGTTCAATATCTCTTCCTATTACACTTTTACCAAATTCATAAAAATAAAATATCTAAAATTAAAATTTAATTATTTAAATAATTAAACTTCAAATTATTACAATTATATTTATATTCTTTTTATCACTCCATAATTATATAAACTATCCCAACACAAAGTATATTCTGATATAAACATTATGATATAAAGGGACAATGGCAATTCAAATTACCAAGCTAATGTAACCCTTAATATAATAATGTAAGAGAGGCATTGAGCTTGTATGTAACATCTCAAGAAGGGAAACTAAAGCCGTTAAAAATAATTCTAAAGAATATTTGAAAATTATCTAATAAAGAGAACTAATTTCCAACCGACCAAACTTTGCGTCGGCCTAAGACAAAGAGGGCGTTGTATTTAACCTAACACATCCCATCATGATATTCAAATATTTACACACATATACATATTAAAAGGTAAGGTAAGATTCATCGATGAAACTTAAGAACTGTGAGCTGCTAGATATCCCACTGAACAGATTGAAACGATTGTCTTGACCCGGACAGAAAGATGGTGTTCTCAGGGGAGAATATTAGAAATACTGAGAAGCATACTGTTTCCGATACGACATCTGAGACATCCAACTCACGTAAGTGACACAACTATTGACATTAATTGTAGCACTCAAATTCAATTGTAGCTTTTTAACGTTTCTTCTTTCACATCCTGAAGATGAACCACCGTTGATGGTTCAAAACTTCGATCAACAAGTAACCTAATGCGATGAATGCAGAAGATGATCTACACACCTATGAAGATCGCAAAAACCTAAGAGATAAAATAATCAAGAATTCTTCAGCATCATACATATCACTATCCTTATGCTTTGCATATCTAGTACGTAATGCCTCTGAAATTTGTATAATCCCATATTGAAATTAAAATAAAATGAGCTATGGGATTTAGCCATAGCCAAACAGGGCCAATGCGATTAGTGTTATGCTTGGCACAATGACATCTCTGTAAAGGAAGCGAATTTTGTGAACAACAAATATGTATCGGCACAGGGTTTTTTCTCAATTGAGAGCAGGGAAGTTTTTCTCTATCGTAAAGCAAATCAAGCCTTTTGCTGGTTCTATAATCTGAGTGGATTGTCCAAGCTTGTGCGTTCATACGAAATATTATGAAGCCTGGGTTGTTCTGGAACTACGAATTTACAGTGGCTTAAGGATACGCCAAGTGTTTGAGTCAGAAGCAAGGGTTTCAAGCGTCCAGTACAGTAAGGCTAGGGTTCCTGTGACCGCTCGAGATTCTACAACCATCTTAATAGAGTGCTCTAGATAAGTGGGATGATTCCAGCATTTTAAAATATACAAATCCGGCAATCCTCTAGCAGGTTTGAGTTCTGCAATACATACGGGTTTGGAAGCAGAGAAGACGGACTTTGAGAAGAGTAACACGCTGAGGTTAGAGTTAATCCAAGGCTACGATTTAATGGTTTTTTTTTAATTTGAACAGATAGGAACCACAAATGTTTTTAGGACCCACAATCTGTAGGCGATAAAGCTGTGGTTGGTAAGTACGCAGAAGTGTAGAACTTGCAAAGGGAATTTCATCCAAATTAGAAAAATCGTGTTTGACTTGTAAACACTGGTCTTCTAGGAATTAGGCAAAGCAGAGAGGAGTGCAACTAGTTCGTAGAAATCAAGTATTGAAGCTAGATGAGGATTTCAAACTCTACAACGCATAGTGCTTCAAGGAACAGATTCATAATTTCATTTCAATATGTGCATGGGAAGATTTTCCATGGAAATTACTCATAGGAATGACTTTAAAAATGAACACCATCAAAATATAACTATGCAGCTAGTATGTACTAAAAAAAAATTTATGAAGTGTATAGCCAGGGTTTGTAGAATAAAAAAAATATGCGGCCTCCCGGAAGTAACGATTCTATAAGTTTCAAAACATGTTGAGTTAAAAATCTCAACAAACAATTTTTTTTTTTTAAGATGCCCATAGGCCCTAAGGGTTGAGCCTAAGGTCTGATACCATATGTAACAGCCCAAAATAAACATGTAATTAATTTTCTAATTAATATCAAATTCAAATCAGAGTAGCACTTACTTGTGTTACCTGTGGTTGATGTCTGCTAACGGCAACAAGGTTTTGTGGACAACTCTCCACCCAACCGTAGACTCAATTGTCCAAGGACTTGCTACAACTGGCCACCCCCAAGCCCTCAATCAACGTACTACTGCCAGTGACTCCTCTGCCTTAGAACACTATTCTCCCAAGAGAATGAATGATAGAATCTTGGAATGATGGAATGTCTCCCATATTCCTCACCATCTAATATATAGAACAAACATTGGAAGGGGAACCACATGCACACACTCTATGTGTCTACATGCAACTTTATTGCTTTCTTGTTTTATTTCTTTTCGATAGCTTTACTGTTTTTTTTACTGTTTTCTTGTTTTATTTCTTTTTATTTTTATTTAGAGCTTCAGTATGGTTACTTATTATTTATTATTATTCTTTTTTTTAATTCATGGTTTATTATTTATTTTCTTGTATTTTTTAATATTATTTATTATTTATTATTAAGGGACATTACACTAGGCATGGACCTATAAGATGTTCCACATAAGATTGTCCTAGCATTAATATTCAAGCCTTACCATTATACCACGAGTTACCAGGCACGGGCCTATAAGATGTTCAATTTTACAGCGAATAGCATTACAAAAAAAATGTTAATAATTTTTTTTGTAATAAATAAAATAATAAATTCTAAAGTTTTACTTTATGAAATTGAAAATTATTCGATAGGTTTGACCAAAGTAATACATCGTCGACCTAAAAGCAATGGGTAATGCCACCGAGCGCCAAGTATAAAAAAAAAAAATGCATAAATATATTTAACAAAATAAACTTCTATATTAAAGTGTATATATGTTAATATAAACTAATCATATTTCTTAATTTTAAGTAATGACATTTAATATTAGAACATTTTATTAGTGGTTTTATTTTTGTGATTAAATTTTTATTTTTATTATTTTTTAATTTAATTAAGTTATATTTAAACTAACCCAGTAAAATCTGGTAAACCTCCAGATAAATTTAGTAGTACCTCTACATTTCGCAGAATAACCAAATATGGTAGAACTCTGCCAACTTTGGGGTAGTTGGGTGGCCCATTAAAAAGAACCACGTGGCACCTTCAGAATGGAATATTGGGCCTTGGTCAAATTTGATGGATGAGCTGAACGGGTTGAGTTGTTTTATTTTAAAAAGAATTGTTATTTGGTTGGCAGGCCCGATGGACCCACCATATGACAAGGCCGGGGTTGACGGGAGTTGAAACCACGTCTGCTAGCTCGCCAACTGGAAATCCCAAACTGAAGCGCAAATGGTTATGGCAATGTTTTAAAAATCATGGCAGGTCAACATAACTATTGAAGTCTTCACATATAAAATTGTTTGCAAACGGTTTACATGGTTCAGTGGTTACAGTCGGTATAACGGCAGTATATGTATATACTCGGCACATTGATAATGGTTATGATAACCTAAAACCACGGTTATATACCATAGCACGAGCGATCTACAAAGGATTTTCGGTGACATTAACATTTCATACAACATTTTTTCAACTGGTTAACGTAAGTGAAAGGAGAAATTGAAAAGTACATTCCCTTTCTTTTCTTTGGTGTTATATATATAGGGAAAAATAAGCATGTTACATGATGCGTAAGGATTAGTTTAATATAATAATTATTTAAAAAAATAAATTAATTAGTCACTATGAATAAAATTCTCAACGCCGTGATGGTGAGGGAATGAAACTTATTAGAGATCACATAAAAATATTTTGTTTAATGGAAAATGATCCCATAGAAATAAATAATAATTAATAATTAAGAAAAATAAAGTTAGATATTTGTATATTTCAAAATATACTTTTATTGGGAGAAAGAGATTTTCCATGAATATAATATTTTGTTTTTTTTGAGTATTATATTGATAAATTTGTACTTATTAAGTAAATTATTAGTTTAGGTAGTAATAAAAGATAATAAATAAATTAAGTTTAAATATTTATATGATTTTTTAAGAGATAAATATTTAAGTATTAGGGGTTTATGCAGTGTATTATATTAGATATCATTTTTGGGGTTCAATTGCGTTAAGCAAGTCATTCACGTATGACCATTTCCATGAGAGGTAGTCATAACTGACTAATTTCTCATGATTTTTGAATAGTTCACTTAGCACTCATGATTTTTGGAAATGGTCATACGTGAATGACTTACTTAAAGCAGTTCAATCCCAAAAATGATATCTAAGATAAATATTTATTTTATAGAAACAAATACTTGTATATAAATGAATGGATAATAAACATATATACACATTTTACATGGATTTTATGACTCCATTGATTTTTTTTAGAGAGAGAAAGTGAGTGAAAGAGAGATTGATTTAAATAAATTTTAAAAATTTATTAAAATAGAGTAGATAAAAAAAATGAATTCTTATGCACATTTGGATAGTCTCAATTTTTTGTTTTATAAGAACATTGCCAAGGAAAAGTCAAAATTATTTTTAGGAAGACAATGTAAGGAACTTAACTAATTTTTAGGTGTTGTGATTTTCAAGAGATTGAATTACAATTGTGGAGGATTTAGGACAATAAATGTTTCTTTTCTCAAATTTTATACTAGAAAGGGGGTATGGTCTAACTAGTCACCATTGTAATGTAAATCAAAATAAGGAATACCCTAATATCCTTACACCTAGAGGGATGGTTATTCCACCAAATTCCCAAACACCTAAATGCCAGAATCTCCTGTAGCTTTTTGAGGAACATGAATAAATTTTAAATAAGAAGATGCAAAAGCAATACATTGCTATATTATGTTACTCTTGGAATTATGATAATTTTTCATATTCTAGAATTATTATTGTTATATATTTGTTATGTGAGGAAGGTTTAATAAACGATTATAAAGAATTATTAGTTGAGAGACTGTGAGAGATTGTAAGAAGTTGAATCAAGTTAGTACATATGTATAAATATTAGTTTTATTAATGAAAATATTGCAGAAATTTCCACTGTAGATCAATAGATTATGCAATAGACTAAAGCAAAATACAAGATCTACTTCTACAACAAACTTTGCAGAAGCTTAATCGAATATGAACAAGATCAATGAGAACACATATAACTGAGAATAAGAAACCAATCACACATAACACAAAAGAAATAACCCGGGGAAAGCCTCAGCCTAAAACCCCAATCTCTGTATTATCATACAAGTGGAAATATGTTCAAGTTACAAAAAGAATCAGCTCTCAAGCTATCCTGCTTTCTCTGCAATCAAACAATACAGCTCATAGACTGAATAGACACGGTATATGTCCTCCTAAAGCCCTCCAAGCCTCCTATTTCCTTGCGCAGTTTTTCTTGGGGTCTAGTGATGCCACGTGTGAATTGACCTCATCAAACTCACAAAAACTAAAGAAGTAACTGCGCAATCCTCAAGGAAAGAATTCCTCCTGCATGCAAGAGATATTCACAATGGAATATTCTAGCAATTGATAGTACAGTGTCCCTCCATCTGATCTCAACTGGGTCTCTATCTGAACTGACATGCATGAGTTATTTATGAGAGAATATTCAGTTATCTAAAATGTGGCAATTACATGCATGCATGCATTAACTAACTGAACTCACAATTAATTCAACAAACTATTTGAATTAATCTAACTAGACTTGACTCAGTTAACTGAGCCAACTAATTATAACTCAATATTACAACTCATCCTTATCTCTTTAACTGATGGATAAATTCCTCAATTAATGGAGAAACTATTGCATGTCCTCACATAGACTTCATGTTTGATTTTCTACAACTAATTAACTCATGGTGAATTAATTAATTATTTTACAAATAACGGCTAAGATCAAATTCGAATTTTTACTTCTCTATTTTAGTTCAGGGACTAACTAAAATAGGAAGGTATCCCGAAATGCTATTTATAGTAGTACTAAATTTAGCACTTCTATATTTAGCATTTCTTCTTGCTATTTTCAACACTCCCTCTCAACAAGAAAGGGATTATCAGTAACCCCAATCCTTTCTCTATGGAACTTGAACTTGCATTTTGACAATGCCTTAGTCAAAATATTTGCATCCTGTTCCTCGTTCGAAACATAGAGCAACAACAAGATCCTCTTGACCACACAGTCTCGAAGATGGTGATACAGATATCAATGTGCTTGGACCCATCATGAAAAACTAGATTCTCAGAGAGTTTGATACAACTCTGATTATCACAGTAGATCATGGTTGGATCCATCCTCTGACCAAACAATCCCACTAGAATCTTCCACATCCAAATGGCCTCACATGCAGCCTGACTAGCAGCCATGTATTCAGCCTCTGCTGAGCTAAGTGCAACTGATCTCTGTTTCCTACTGTACCAGGAAACTGCAGCTGAACCAAGGTTGAAGATTCCTCCAGAAGTGCTCTTCCGGTCTGATGGACTCCCTACCTAATCCACATATGTGAAGCCCTGAAGCTTCACTCCCTCTATTTGTCTGTACCACAATCCGAATTGAGATGTGCCTCTGAGGTATCTCAGCACATGCTTCGCTGCCTTCCAAAATAGCTTGGTAGGCTGAACGATAGCTTGACTCAACTGGTTCACCACAAAGCATAAGTTAGGTCATGTGTTCACCAGATACATAAGTGAACCCACTAGCTGTCGATAAACAGTAGCAGCTACTACCTCACCTGAAGTAGCATCCTCCTTCCTCCAGTTCCGAGCTAGAGGAGTCTGCATGGGCTTGAACTCCTCCATATGAAAGTGCCTGAGTATCTCATTGGCATACTTGCCTTGAGACACAAATACTTCACCATCTTTCTGCCACACCTCCATGCCTAGAAAGTAGTGCATAAGACCCATGTCTTTCATTTCAAACTCTCTTGCAAGGTCCTCCTTGCAAGACTATATGAGTTGATCATCACTTGTCAAAATCAGATCATCGACATAAAGAACAATGATCAACGGTTTACCTTCTACCATGATGTGGTAAAGGTTCGCATCTGCTTCACTCTTGGTGAAGCCCAATCCAGTGAAATAGTTGTCGATCCTGGTGTACCAAGCACGGGGTGCTTGCTTCAGCCCATACAAAGCCCTCTTGAGTCGGCAGACATGCGACTCACGATCAAACGTCTCGAAACCCTCTGGTTGCTCAATGTACACCTCCTCCTCAATTTCCCCATTGAGGAATGATGTCTTCACGTCCATCTGGTGGATCTTCCACCCCATCTGATGTAACAATGGCCCACTTCATGACAATGAAAGCATCACACTTTCAATTTTTCAAACTTCTTCCCACTATGGGAAGAACCGGATTTGGGATGGGACACCTTCCCTTTCCCTTTCCTTGCCTTACTCGCTAAGGCTAGATTTTCTCATCATCTTGCTTTGATAAGGATCCATCTCTGGTTCTTCTTCTTATTTCCTCCTGCATCAGATCCGACCAAAGTCGTTCCTAATCTGGCAGTTTTTCTCTTCCATTAACAAGTCTTGGTAGCTATGTCAGCTCTTAGGAAGACGGAGGAGTACAAGACTCACCATGTCATCATCAGCGATCGTGATCCCTACACTTCCAAGCTCATCCTTGTAGGTGGTGAGCTTGTTCAAATATGTAGTGATTGTATCACCCTTTTCACACTTGATTTTCTGAAGCTTGTCTTTGAGCGCTAACTTCCTCTCATCGCTGCTATTCTGATATAGATCTTTCAATTTTTTCCACATCAAAAACGATGTCTCCTTCCCATGGAGACTTGAGACTATGTGGTCTTGAACTCGCTCCAGAAGGATTCTCCTTGCTCTAGCCACACATTTCTTCCATTCTGCCAATTGAGTGGAATCAATTGGCTTGGGGACTTCTTGATCAAGGAAGTCATTTAGACCGTTATCCTCTAATACAACTTCCATGTGATCCTTCTAGGCTATATAATTCGAGCTACCATCAATGGCATACTCGAGTATTAAATTGTTGAACGCCATTGGTGAAATTGAGATGTGATAAGAACTCGATGCAGGTGTAAAAACAGTGTTCGAGAAGAATACCTGTGAAGGTTCCATCACTAGGTAAGTCTGTGTACTATGTATCATTTGTAGATGACTTCTCAAGGAATACATGGATATATTTTCTTAAGAAGAAAATTGAGGTCTTTGGAAGGTCTAAAGAATTTAAGGCTCTGGCGGAAAACCAGACAGAGAAGAAGGTAAAGGTGCTGAAGACAGATAATGGTGGAGAGTTTTGCAGTAAGGAATTTGAAGAATTCTGTAAGAAGTGTGGTATAGCACAGCAGAAGACTACTCCATATACACCTCAACAAAATGGAGTTGCAGAAATAATGAACAAGACGTTGATGGAAAGGGCAAGAAGCATGCTCAATGGTGCTCAGTTAAGACAGGAATTCTAGGTAGAGGCGGTGGAGAGAGCATGTTACCTGGTCAATAGATCACCTTCATCAGCGTTGGAGGATAAGACTCCACAAGAGGTATGGACTGGTAAGAAACCCTCTCTTTCACATCTGAGGGTATTTGGATGTGATGCATATGTACATGTTCCAAAGGAGAAAAGAACCAAGTTGGATAGTAAATCTGAAAAGTGCATCTTTATTGGGTATAAGGATGGTTTAAAAGGTTATAAGCTTTGGAACCCAGTAAAAAGGAAGGTTGTGTATAGCCCAGATGTGGTGTTCAGAGAGGTGAAAGATGTTATTAAACATGAAGTCCAACCAAAAGAACTTGAGAAGATAGAGTTTGAGCTAAAGGAGGAAGAATCAGACTCTACAACAGAGGAGGAATTAGAAGATGAAGAGCCACAAACTCCGAGTGTAAGAACATCAGTTCAAGAAAGAAGGCAACTAGAAAGGTATAGTCTATCTACTTTTTGTTCAAATTTTTCTTTATCTATCACTGATGATGATCCAAGAACTGTGAAGGAAGCAGTAGATTTAGAAGATGACAGACTCTGGAAAGAGGCCATGGTTGATGAAATGGAATCTTTGCACAAAAATGAGGCTTGGGATTTGGTGGAGTTGCTGGTTGGAAGGAAACCCATTGGCAAAAAATGGGTGTTCAAGAGGAAGACAAATGCAGAAGAAAAATTGGAGAAATACAAAGCTCGATTGGTAGCAAAAGTTTATTCCCAAGCGCCAGGAATTGATTTTGGTGATATTTTTTCTCCTTTTTCCAAGGTAACTTCCATAAAGTTACTTTTATCGGTTGTTGCTACTTTTGATTTTGAGGTAGAACAGATGGATGTGAAGACAACATTTCTTCATGGGGATCTGGAAGAGGAGATGTACATGAAACAACCTGAAGGCTTTGCGGTGAAGGGTAAGAAAGAACTGGTATGCAAATTAAAGAAGTCTCTGTATGGATTAAAACAGTCACCAAGGATGTGTTATCAGAAATTTGATACATTTATAGGGGGACTTGGCTTCACTAGAAGCAAAGTAGATCACTGTGTGTATTTTAAATTAGTTGGTGACCATGTTCTTTATCTGGTCTTGTATGTGGATGATATGTTGATGGTTGGAAATGACAAAGAAATTATCCAGGATTTGAAGACCCAATTGTCCTCCAAATTTGACATGAAAGATCTTGGTGCTGCAAACTATATTTGGGAATGGAAATTAAAAGAGATCAGGCAAAGAGGAAGCTCTGGTTAAACCAAAGGAAGTATATTGAGACAATACTAGAGAGGTTTAATATGCAGGATAGTAAACAAGTGAAGGTTCCTATTCCTGTAGGTGTAAAGTTATCTGCTGAACCGGGTGGTTATCCCCAATGTTGGTGCTAGGATTTTAGAGGCATCAAAATTTTTGGTGCTAAAAGGAGGGCATGAACTGTGAATGGTAAGCCAATCCAAATCCATAGGCCATTCTAAGAGTAAAAATCCATCACCATCTCCTCCAACTTTTCCTTTGCATTTTAAATCTCCTATTCTTAAGCGAGAAGTTTAAAAGGAAAATACAACACCCACTACTGAAAACTTAGACACACCTAACGATTCTTCTCTTGAATCCTCTAAAGTACAATCCTTGATTCATAAACTCTAAGGGTTTTCGTTATCCCAAGAACAGTCTGAGTTATCCCAAGGTAGTGTGACTTCACAATATATTCCATCCCAGCCTCTTACTAGAGCACAGAGTGAAAACACTACAACAAAACATGCAATTTACGCCAGATTTAGCACCAGATTTTAGTGTATTTTTCTCTCCATTGGGATGATCAGCCTGGTGCTAAATCTGGCTCTATTGTACAATTTTTAAAGCGTCCTTTTTTGCGCCAAATTTTGCATCTTTTTTTACGCCAAATTTTGCATCATATTTTGCACCAAGATTTGCATTTGGTTTTACAACAAGTTTTGCTTCTAGTTTTGTGCCATTTTTTGCATTTATTTTTGCATCATTTTTTTCTTCTTGTTTTGTGCCATTCTTTGCTTCTATTTTTGTGTCATAATTTGCATCGATTTTTACACCATCTTTTGCATCTGATTGAGTGCCTTTTTTTGCATCAAGTTTGTGCCAGTTTTTGCATCTAGTCTTATGCCATTTTTTTCTTCTAATTTTGTACTTATTTTTACATCTATTTTTGCATCAATTTTTCTTCCTTTTTTAACACCATTTATTGCATCTAATTTTGCACCATATGTTGAATCTGATTTAGTGCCAAAATTTTCATCCATTTTTCCACCATTTTTTTCATCCACTTTTTCATTTCATTTGTCTCCCTTTTTTGCATCTTATTTTGCACCTAATTTTGCATCATTTGTTGCATCCAATTTAACATCATTTTTAATAACATTTCTTACATCCTTTTGAGCATCTAAATTTTCACCCTATGTTGGACCATGTGTTGCGTCCACCTTTGAATCCCATTTTGTGTCTAATGTTACATTCAATTTTCAGCCATTTTTTTCGTCTATGTTTGCATTTGTTTTTGCACCAAGTTTTGAATAATTTGTTGCACCTCATTTTCATCCAATGTTGCATCCAAATTTGAGCCATTTTATGCCTATTTTCACACCATTTTTTCTACTTTTATGTCCAATTTTTCACCATTTTTTATGTCCAATTTTACATCCTTTTTGGTGTCTAATTTTGAATCCTTTTTGGCATCCAAATTTGCATCCTTTTTTATGCCACATTTTGTGTCCACATTTGCATCTTATTTTGCACCTAGATTTTAGTCTGAATTTTCATCTAGTTATGCATCATTTTTGGCATCCTTAGTTTCACCATTTTTTAGTCCCATTTTGCTTCTTGTTTTGTGTCTTTTCTTACATCCTTTTTGCACCCAATTTTTCATCCTAATTTTACACCATTATTTTCATCCTCATTTTGGTGTTCATTTTTACATCCTTGTTTGTGCCCAATTTGGTATCTTTTTGTATGCGCTATTTTGTTCCCTTCTTTGTTTCTAGTTTTACACCCTTTTTTAATTCTACTTTAAAACCCTTTTTGTCTCATTGTTTGCATCTATTATTAATGGCTAGTTTAACATCCAATTCTACTCCCAATTTTGCATCGATGGTTATATCCACTTTTGGCTTCTTGTTTAGAGTTTTACTTTTACTTCCAGTTTACTAATTTTATTACATAGTGAAATATATTACAGTTTCTATATCTCATTTTGCTGTAGGATTTAATGCACAGTTAAATAAACGTAAAACCCTCTCAATTTATCCTAGAAACCTAAGATAGACTGATTAAGAGAAAGGTTGTTTTAGGGCTCAGGATTCTTAGTAGATCAAGATGTAGAGTATAGATTAAGAAAAAAAGAATGATTTCATGTGAGTCCTCGCATGCAGGTCTTGTTGGAGTTTTTAGCGTAGTTGGGAAGCGCTCCTAGATAGCTCTAAATCTTGGTCCTACACACAAGAGAGAGAACAAAGAAAACTTCACAACATAATATCTTGATAATTGAAACTATCATAAACATATAAATATTACTGAATAAATAAATATAAACCAAAATCCCATACATTCATTAGTTAAATAGGATAAGTAAAGAATGAATAGTAGCATATGGAAGGAAGAACGAATAATCTATATTAATAAAGGAGTTGGAGGAAAGTTACAACCATACAACACCTCCCCCAACTCCTAGCTCCAAAACTCTCCCTCTCAATATAGATTTCAGCAACATGACAATACATGAATTCCCATCATTTCCTCAATGGCCAAGCCTCCAATATATAGGAAAGTGAAGGCTATGAAGATTTCCCAAATTCCTCATTATTTCAATTTTGGAAAAAGCTTTTGGGTGAATAATGTTTCCTCATATAAAAATGGTATTTTCCACTTTTTAGATGCTTTTGTGCTTAGGAAAAAGCTTCCCCATGCTTTATGGCTCTTTCCCACTTTTGTATGCTTTTATTTTTAGGAAAAATCTAAAGATGAGGACAAAGAGATCACATTCCACCATATGAGTTTCCAAAAGTGAACAAGAGTGTCAAATTCTAGTTAACTCGAGCTTTTTTCCTCGCATTAGAGGAATTTTCATTTTAAAATGTTAACATTGAATTTCCATGTCATAATGTGTAAGCCAATCAAAATCCTTTAAAATTTAAAAGACATATAGGTGTGACTATGCAGTGGATTTTTTTTAATAATATAACTTACCTAATTTATTTGCCCAAGTGACCCAAAACTATATTAAATATTAAAAATAAAATTAATATCTTAATCTATAAAAGTTAGAATATCTAGAATATTTTTAATGAAGGGTAAATCATAGCGTGTTAAATAAATAAATTTAAATATAAAATATAAATATATGGTTATTTTGATAAAAGTGCATTTATTTGAGTATCTTAAATTTACATTTTAAATTTTCCTTTTAAATTTAAATTTTCTTAAATCTTGTGTTAATAAATTAATTTCAATATAAAATACATGTAGACGGTTATTTTTTATAAAAGTGACGTTTATTTGGGTAATTTAAATTTAAATTTAAATTTCTTTTAGATTTTGAATTTGCTTTTTTAATTTAAATTTTATTAAATGTTGTGCTAATATATTAATTTAAATATAAAATACATATACAGTTTTTTTTTTTTCACTTATGGTTCACGGATACCCGGGTCAATGGGTAGCTGCTACATCCAGGGTTGTTCAACACTGAGTGGACACACCCGAAGGCATCAACACCCCTCGGCCTATTTACTGACCTAACCCCAAGAGCTTTCGGGATTCGACCCTGTGACCTCCCATTGGCGAGGCACTTGATTTGACCGATTGAGCTAACTCTTGGGGCTAAAATACATATACAATTATTTTGATAAATGTGACATTTATTTGGGTAATTTTGGTAAAAGAATAATAAAAATTGTATATTAAAAAATTGTCTGCATGGCATTATTTTATTAGTTTCTTAATTTTTTCTTAGTGGTTATTATTTTGGTAAGAAAAGTTAGATGAAGGGGACAACTTGTTATAGACTAGGATATTGTAGTCCTCATGGTACTTAACTTGTATTATAGGCTTATATAGTTTAGGAGAGAGGGGTATTTAAACCAACAACATAGTATTCTCCTCCAAGATGATGAATAGGTATTTTCATGTATAACACATTTAAGAATATATCACAATTCAAATTCATAACTTAGTATTTGTAAACAAATTTAAGGGTAATTGACAACATTCATAAAAAATATAGCAGTATCCTCATATATAACAATTCTCCATCAAAAAATCATTGACAATTTTCAATATACATATACTGCTACTAAATCAACATTTATCACAGATATCATTATTCCAAGGTAAATTCACAACATTACATCCAAAAGTAGTAATGTCATCATACATAATCATTCTCCATAAAAAAGCAGGTTTCAACACATACATAAAGTAACAAGATAATACTAATAATATCCTCATCATTCTTAATCAAGTCAACTAAGATTCAAATGTGTGATTATCATATCACAATATTTCATGAACACCATTATTCTAAGGTAAATTCACAACATCCATCAAAAGATAGTAATATCATCATACACAATAATTCTCCATCAAAATAATGTTGATAATTCTCAATATATACATAAAAGAACAAGATAAAAATGATAATATCATCATCATATTTAATCAAATCAATTAAAAGTCAATTTATGATTACCAAATAGAAATGTTTCATAGATATCATTATGCTAAGGTAAATTCACAACATCCATAAAAAAATAGGAATTTCATCATACACAATAATTCTTCATAAAAAAATTGTAATCAATTTTCAACATATTCACAAGGTAACAAGATAGTACCTATAGTATCATCATAGTTATTCAAATAAACTAAAATTCAAATGTATGATTACCATATTAAGGCATCTAGCTAAATATAAAAAATAACGCATGGCTAGCTAGCACCACGAAAATCATAGCCAAGCTCATCCTCATGATCATTTCCATGATCATCATCCTGACCATCCTGATAACATCATCCACATAATCATTACCAATACCATCGCCATCCTCATCATCATCATCTTTGATATATTATGTAATCTAAACATAGCCTATATCATCATCTTCGTGGTCATTACCTATAGCATTCTGGAAAAAAAAAAAAAAAAAAAACAATATTACATGTTAGTACTGATTCTATAGCAAAATGCATATTTTTTTTACAATGCTAATAATAAAATGAGGTAGGACATAATAACATTTAATAGTACTAAAAATAAAATGAAAATATGGCTTAAGATATATTGGAGATCCAACTAAGATTACACTTGTAATTCACATTAAGTAGTAGAAGCATTTTTTAATCCATATGAAGTAGGTACCCATTTGTTCGTCGTATTATATTGTGAATATTTCTTATGATTTCCATGTAAAATTGGTAAATTAATATTTACTGGAAGCTTTATTTCAAATTACAATTGTAATTCAGATTAGAAATAGAAGAAATTTTAACAAAAAAAGAATGTTACATGAAAAGGTAAATTCTTTTTAATGAAAAATAAGTCGCATACAATATGAATGTCACATGAAATATTGAGTTGTATTTAATGCATGTACTTTTCTCTATAATAAGATGGATCCTAATGTTCATTCAAGAACAAATGCTCACAAATAATTACTTCATTTTATCCATTATCACACTTAATCCGTTATACCTAGTAACAACAATGATTCCATTCAAATTGCTTTGAACTCCCTAAATATAATGTAAAATAGAAAACTCCACTACCACGACCATGACCACGACCCCCTCCCTTGCCTCGTCCACCATTAGAGACAATGAACTTGGAGTTATGACCACGATAGCAACCCCTCCCTTGCCTTGTGTCCACCATTAGAGGCATTGAACTAGGAATTAAGAGTACTCATGTTTTCTTTGCTCTAATTAATCTCCAAGGAATCAAAACTTGACCAATATATCGAGGACTCCATCAAGGAATAGATATATCATAAGAGAATCTCAATAGGCTTTGCCAAAAGAGTGTGAAATAACACTTACCTATGTTTTATGAAATAACTCGAGTGAGTGGAATGAATGGTGGGAAACACTTACCAAGGAAAGGAATATTTGGTCCGTCCTTATTTCTATTATTATTTTTGCTTCTTAGAATGGAGGGAGGTGTTTAAAAGAATTCAAAAAAAAAAAACAAAAAAAAAACTTAAGCAAATTCTTCTTCTTCTTCTTGAAGAAGAAGAATTTGCTTAAGTTTGTTTGTTTGTTTTGTTTTGTTTTTTTTTAATATTCAGTTTAGTATTTTTTCATTTTCTAAAAGAATATATTTAGTTTTTGGTCTTTTTATAACAAAAATTATATTTCCTTTTTCTAAAAATGGATTTTAAACATCCATTCATGTTAAATTTGTGATTTTATGATATAAGTTTAAATTATATATAAAAAAGTAACTTAATGCCATGCGTTGTGTCACTGAGATGGGTATTATACATCTCTTCCTTACTAAGTTATAGGTGCTTGGGTTTTCTTAATGCAATAAAATTAATTCTTCTCGTCATTATATCTTGAGATGTTCAACATGCACCTAATGAAACAATAAAGTTAAAATAGGTTTGCCTTTGACCTTTGTAGATTTATTTCCCCATTACTCCTTGTCTTAATAGATTAATTGTCTTATGGTGGCCTTGAGTGGCCACTCTCATTAGTTGCGTGCTTTTTAGTTTTATGTTAGTGACATTTCTTAGGATTTATAACATGTTATTTAATTTATGAAAATGTGTTATTTTCCATATTATTGTTAAATATTAATATTAAATATGTTGGTTTTGAACATGGTTTAGCAAAAGGTTACCAAAAGGTTTATAGATTGTAATTTATAATGTAATGCTTCACTGCTTGATGAAATTGTTTTGAATATTTTTTTTTAAGATTCATTGGTTGATGAAATTTTTATGGATGTTTTTTTAGTATATTAACTTGTATGTGATAAAGTCAAAAGTCACCTCTTTTTGAGATTTTCATTGGTTAATTTCCCTTAAGGCTATCAAGTTCACCATTTAGTCCCAGGTTAAGGAAATATAGGAGTCATGAAGTGGCATTGTCCAATAACTTAAATCTTGGAACATGTTTTTTTAGTCACATTATACTTCCTTTCTATGTAAATTCTCCATGAAAGTAGTCTCATGGAACATGAGGGACCTCAATAGTAAAGGAAAACAAATACTCCTAAAAGAAAAATGGTATGCAAAGCACCCATCAATAATGTTGATATAAGAAATAAAAATATTAAGTGAGGTTCTACCTCATACAATTAGAAAATGGGGGAGGAATTTCCAAGTAGTAGCGATTGATGATTAGATATACTTGGGTGGAATGGCTATTATTTGGAATGTTTAGGACATCAAGGTTACCAATATGTTTACCTCTTTCGCATTATGACAATATAATTTTAGTTAATTGACATTTAGGACTACTACCATGTATCCAATGTCTATGAATCCAATATCACAAATGGAAAACCTCTATTTCTCAATTTTATTTCCAGCACAATTAATTTATACTCCCCATCTCTGTGGATTATTGGGAGTGACTTTAGTATTATCAAGTGTCTCGAGGAACAGAAAGGATGAATCAAAATGTTTACCAAGAGATTTTGTAAGATATACCATCAAGGCCCTAAAGTAGTATCCATTAAATTTCTCAAGAAATGAGTTTCCAACCCACACATGTGGATCAATGACACGTAATACATGTGTGTGTGGTGACTAACTTAATACACTATTCTAATAACTCCACAAACTTAAGTATTTCACTCCGTCACATGATTGACTGTAGTGTGACATAAGTAAACCAAGAGTAGACATGAAACCCTTAGGCAAGAAAAATTTCCTAGATCCTCAATTAGGTGCTTAAATGATGAAGTGAAAATGAAAGGGGAAAAGAGGACTTCATGATTTAACCATCACAAACATGTGATCAAGTGTGACTAGGAGTGTATATATTCATATGTTTTCCAAAGAGGGTGTGAATACATGAGTTACCATTCATTGGGCCTTATTTTTATTTCTTTTGATTTTTCTTATATATAGGACTTAGGGAATAAGGTTTTCATAAGTTTTGAACAACTCATAGATATAATATTTACATAAATTTCCACTTTAACCTTAGAGTTTAGACTTAGATAAATCATTATAGTGTATATTTAATGATTTTGGTTTTCACTTTTTGATTTTCTTTCATCACAAATGACAAAAAGGGGAAATATTTTGCCACAAATCTATGAATGCTTAATCATAAAGGTGTCATGCGATAAAAACAAATTAATGATGTTATTCCCAATGAAAATGATGGGTATTCTTGAGAAACGCTTATGCTTGTGGATGTCTCCTCCCTCGTTGAGAGGGAGTGAGAATTGACACCATATTATCCATTTTTCATGTACCATGGCTGAGACTAATAGTCGTAAGCCTATTAAAGACACCAATAGGGAGGATGGTGAATTAGATAAACATCTGGGACCAATATTCGTTGAGAATTTGTGCTTTGACTAGGACTAACCGCCATAAGTCAAGTACATTAATCTAAGATAAGAATAGTCATGAGGATCAACATTTCTTGGTGTCAAATATTATGACAGTGGATTAGGAAATAATCATGTGAATGCATGCCTAATAAGTGCCTAAAGAGGCAGTGGTGTCCAAATTTATGCCTCCGAACATTGTGATATGATCTAATGGAGATATATAACTTGTTAGTCAAGGCCTTTCTATTTTGACAATGTTGGCTATGATGATTTAAATCATTGTTGATTCTTATCAATCCAGATCCCTTCTTATATGAATATTTCAACTTGAGAGTACTTTTTTGTCTCATTATGAGTATCTCCCTAGTTTAGAGGGAGTGTCATCATCTTCATTATCATCATCATCACCACCATCAATCTCATCATTGCATTATCGTCATAATCACCATTCATGTCGTCATCATAATCATCATCATCATCATCATCATTATGGACATTGTCATCAATTGTTCATAATTATAGGTGTCGTAAGAAATATCATCAACCCAAAAAACATTATGAGTGCTCAAAAAGGGTTGTTAGGACACATGATATATGCAAGAGAAATGACAACTTTATTTTTTATAGATGACCGATGATCATCATCACCACTACCATTATCATCATCATTATAATTTTCATCATCCCCATAATCATAATTAATGTAATTGCTATCATCATTGTTGTCAACTTCGTCATGAACATCATAATCATCATTAATGCCATTATCGTTGTTGATGATTACCAAGATGAAAATAATGATAATGATGATCAAATGATGATAACTTGGAAGATGACTCTAAAGATAATGATTATGATTATGACCATGACAACATTTAAAAATTGGGAAGATTTTCTAAGGTCATTAGCATCTCTATCATCATTGTCATTATAACCCCCTTCATCTTTATCATCATTTTGATTATCATAATAATCACAATTCATGTCATCTTCATTATCACCATCTTCATAATTATTGACATTATCATCAGTTGTTCATAATTGTTAATGTCATAAGAAATATCATCAATGCAGAAAATATATGAGAGTTGGAAAATGGATGCAAAAGCTAAAATAAAAAAAAGGGGGCAACAATAGACGTAAAATTTGATGAAGAGTGGACACAACATAAGTAGATGCAAAACAAGACAGAAAAATTGACACAAAAGTGGATGAAAAAGTAGACGCAATAGTTGATGCAAACTTGGACACAAAATTGGATGCAAACATGGATGAAAAAGTGGAAGAAAACATGGGTGTAATAGTAGGCATAAAACTTAGCATGAATTGTTGTGAAATAAATGTGGATACAACAATGAACAAAAAAAAAGAGACACAAACTTGGATGCAAAAAGGAGGCAAAATTGCATTAAAAAATTGATGTAAACATGGACCAAACATGGGTGCAATAGTGGACACAAAGTTAGATTAAAAATTGGACACATCAGAAGTGGATGTAAAAGTAGATGCAAAATGGGATGCAAAAAACAGAAAAATTATTTGATGCAAACTTGGACACAAAAGAAGATGCAAATGTGGATGCAAAATTGGAAGAAAATGTGGGTTTCAATGATAGGCACAAGATATGGCACAACAAAAGTGGATGTAATAAAAAACACAAAACAAATGCAAACTTGGATGCAAGACAAGATGCAATAAGGGATGAAAAAGTGGATGCAAACATGGGTGCAAAAGAAGAAACAAAATTGGATGAAAAATATGGATGCAATGGAAGTAGATGCAAAAGATGATACAAAATGAGATGCAAAACCCAGCACAAAAGTGGATGCAAAAATAGATGCAATATTTTGATGCAAAAGTGGATGCGAAGATGGATGCAAAATTGGAAGAAAACATGGGTACAACAGTAAGTACAAAACATGGTACAAATAATGTCACAACAAAAGTGGATGTAATGATAGATGCAAAAAAAGAAGCAAATGAAGATGAAAAATAAAATGAAAAAAGGGATGCAAAAGTGGACGTAAACATGGGTGCAACAATGGATGAAAAACATGATGCAAAAGTTGATGCAACAAAATTAGATGCAAAAGTAGATGCAATATGCGACACAAAACTTGATGCAAATCTTGATGTAAAGGGGATGCAAAAAATGATGTAAAAATGGATGGAAAAAATAATTTTAAAAATGATGCAAAAGAGGATGCAAGAGATGATGGAAAAGTTGATGCAAGTGTAGGCGCTAAAAGTGGATGCAATAAATGATACAAAAGTTTGTGAAACAAAATTAGGTGCCAAACTTGATGCAAAACATGGTGCAAAGGATGGCACAAAACTTGGCATAAAACTTGGCGTAACCTGGTGTAAAACCTGATGCAAAACCTATTGCAATACCTGGTGCTAAACTTGGTGTAAGACTTGGTGAAAAACGTGGTGCAAACTTTGCATCAATTTTTGCACCATATTTTATAAATGGACACAAATAGCACCAAAAATGGGCTCTAGATGCAAAAAAGGAAGAAAAAAGAGACGCTAATCATAGGGTTTTGTTGTAGTGAAAGCTTGGTATTCCACCAACTGAATTTCCTCTGCCAAGTCGAAAAAGAGCTAGGAAGACACCTTTAGAGTCTGATAGTGAGAATTTTTCCTCATCATCTTCCATTCCATCTAAACCATTGAAAGTCATCCATCTGTTTCACAACTCCAAATCATAGTCCAAAAGGGTACAGGTACTCCAACATCCTCTACCCAATCACTTTCAACTGCCTCCTCACTTTTTTCTATCGTTAGCACAACAATGGCACAACCTCAACCAAGGCCATGGACCAATCCAGGAGCTATCACAATTCCTGCACCTTTGAGTCAATTACTAGCCCATCCTGAAAAATAGTTACCAAAATTTAATCTTGACATTGGCATATTAACAAAAGAACATATAAATAATTTTATGTTATCAATAAACTTGAATGGGGTAACAAAAGAAGACGTTGTTGTTAGACTATTTCCATACACTCTACAAGGAGCAGCTGGATCATGGTATTTTTCATTACCACCAGGATCCATCAATAGTTGGGATGCTTTTCAGGAGCAATTTTTAACTATGTTTGGAGACAATAGGTCCACATCGACTTTGATTAATGATCTCTCCAATTTGAAATCTGAATCAAAGGAACCCATCAAAGACTTCAACTCCCGATTTAATAAACTGTTGAATAAAATTCCAACAACATCCAAGCCTAGTGAAGAAGTCTGAAGCAAATGGTATATTTCTGCCTTGCCTTTAAACATAGCCATCTTCGTTGATAGGGATGCCAATCCCACATTAGTAGAAAATATGAAGGAAGAGATCGCTGTTAAAAACCGTATCATTGCTTTGGAAAATAAAAATGCTCTTGAAGAAAGAAAATCCAAAAAAGGTTATTTTCTAAGATGATTCAAAAAAGAAAGTAGTTAAGGACCCATATTACATGGAAGGTTTACAAAAGGTTCTGAAAACGATGTCCAATGAAATGGTGGAAATAAAAAAGCAGGGAGCTAAAACTTCTACTAAAAAACCATTTAGAAACTTTAGAAGAAATCAGTTTACTGACCCTAAATCACCTAATGCTATATCTAATGCGGAATTAGATCTAGATGATGATGAAGATGAAGACACAATTTTATCATCGGAGGAAATGGAAGAAGATGAAGCAATTGAATGTCATGGAATGTGGGACTTTATCTTACCCAACTCTGATAATGAATGTGAACAAGAAGCTCTCCTGGTAAATACCAGAAGTAAAAATGCAGCAGAGCCTGTTCAAACAAATCCAAAGAAGAAAAATTCAAGCCCTGTTACTAAAGACAAAGCTCCCATGAAGAAATTTCCAGTTGTGCCTACCCAAAATCAACCATCATTCTCTAATCCTCCATCATCATCTAAAACATTAGTAGTTTTTGATTCTATGGATTATAACATCGTAGAAGACATGAAGAAGACTCGAGCAAATATTTCTTTACATGAACTTAGCAAGCTCAAACATAAAAAGAAGTTGTTACTAAAAGAATTGAATGTGGTACCTTCTTCTCCTCTTCCAGCTAGTGTATTATCCAAGGCAGCTAAAGGATCAGGTAAGCCACCATCGGATAAAGTAGATGCTACTAATGCTGTCTTGATCGGAGACAAGTCTAATTCTCATACTTCTTTTCTCTTGACTTATGAGATCTATAATATAAATCTGCATAACTGCCTGATAGATTCAGGGGCTTCATCAAACATAATGCCAACCTCAGTTTGCTCCAAATTAAACATTGAGCCCCAAAAATCTGAAATTAAATTAGATCGGACTAAAGTGCAAGTTTTAGGAGAGATTAATTTAGTTACTATTAGGTTATTAGCTGATCCTAGAGTAGTTCAAAGAATTAATATATTGATTGCTAACATCCCTAAGTTTTATGGTTTAATTCTAAGCAGGGATTGGTATGAGAAACTCCATGGTTACATTTCCACTGATTGGTCTCACATGTGGCTTCACTATAAAGGGAAACCAAATCAAATCAAAATAGATCGGGAAAAACACATGAACCATACAGTAACAGAGTTTGAACAAGAAAACCAACTTGTAGCTTTCAATAACAACACTCCTGAAAATTACTCAGCTGAGTCATTCTTTGGAAATTTTAATGCTCAATAATCACCTTTTCCTGTTAATAGTATCACATCACAAATTGAAAATTTCTCTCATACTGATACCTCAAGATGTGTTAGTATTGCTGATGAACTTGTAAATAAATCTGTAGCTAAGCCTTTATTTTGTTCTTTATATTTTGATGGATTAAAATCTAATGACGGTGCAGGAGTTGGATGTATTTTAGTTAGTCCAGAAGGGGAAAAACTATGCTATCATGTAGACTAGAATTTGAGTGTACCAATAACATTGTGGAATATGAGGCATTGATTCAAGGGATCTATAAAGCAATAGGCCTGAATATTCAATATTTGAAAGTATTCGGTGATTCCAAAATTTTCATCAAACAAGTAAGGAACACTATCCATTGTTTCTTAGGACATCTCAAACATTATGAATTCCTTGTTTAAGATCTCATAACTCATTTTCTGGAATTCAACATTTCTCATATTCCTAGATCTCAGAATGCAATGACTGATTTATTGGATAATGTTGCTTCTAAGCTCCTTCCATCTGAGGATTATAGTTCAGATGATGATCAGATTATCAATGAAAGCGATCATGATCTTCAACTAAAACAAAGACTAAATGAGAATTCTATTCCTAAATCTGTGGTCAAACTAGAAGATCTCTATGATATCAAAGATAGATTCAAAAAGGTCACTAACGCAAAATTTCAAAGTTCTACTTTAAAGTTTGAATTAGTAAATCTTGGCACTAAGGCCAAACCACAAAATGTCAATCTAGGACTTGAACTCACATCAGAAGAAAGATTTGCTTTCATCATATTATTAAACAAATACAAAAATGCTTTTGCTTGGAATTACGAAGACCTAAGAACTTATGATACTTCTATCTTTCAACACACGATTCCAATGATTTCTAATGAGAAACCTGTATAGGAAATTTCACCCAAATCTAAAAAGTCAAATCAAAGTAGAGTTGAATAAACTTCTAAAAGCTAAAATAATTTTCCCTGCTAGACATTCTAAATGGGTTTCAAACTTGGTACCTGTACGAAAAAAGAATGGTGATATTAGGATTTGCATAGATTTTAGAAATCTCAATAAGGCATGTCAAAAAGATAATTTCCCATTACCAAAAATGAAGCAGATACTTCAATCAGTAGCTAGTTCAGAGTTAATTTCCTTTCTTGATGGTTTTTCAAGATACAATCAGATACTGGTGCATCCAGATGATAGACTAAAAACTACATTCAGAACTAAATGGGGAACACATGCTTATCAGAAAATGCATTTTGGTTTGATTAATGCTAGAGCTACTTTCCAATGAGCCATGGGTATAGCCTTCAAAGGTTTGATCAATAGGTCAGTTGTTGTTTACTTAGATGACCTAACTGTCTTTTCCAAGAAAAGGGCCAATCATCTACATGATTTAAAACAGATCTTTGAACGATGTAAAAGGTATTTGATTTCTCTAAATCCCAAGAAATCATTATTTGCTCTTAATGAAGGCAAACTCTTAGGGTTTATTATATCCAAAGATGACATATATATTGATCATGACAGGATAAAAGAGATTTCTGATATTCCTTTGCCACATAACAAGAAATCAATGCAATCATTTTTGGGATAGATAAATTTTGTAAAAAGATTTGTTCCTGATTTTTCTCATATAGTCTTACCTTTGCAAACTATGATTAAGAAAAATTTAGTTTTCAAATGGGGATGTAACGAAAAAGAATCCTTTGACTCAATCAAACAGGCAATCATTAATGCTCCTGCATTGAATACTCCCAAATTTTCTAATCATTTTATTTTGTATACTTTGGCCACTGAAACATCTTATGTTGTTGTTTTAACACAAATCAATGATTAACAAGTAGAAGCACCTATATCCTTCTTTAGTTTGAATTTGCAGGGTGTTGAACTCAACTACTCAGAAGTAGAAAAACAAGATTTTGTTGTGTTTAAATCTATCAAACACTTTAGACCATTTCTCCTAAAAACACACACAAAAGTAATAGTTCCATTCTCTGCAGTGAGGCAATTGCTAGTTCAAAGGAAAGTAGGAGAGAAAAGAGCTAACTGGGTAATAACCTTATAAGAGTATGATATTGATATTAAACCAACAAAAATTGTTAAAGGACAAGGTTTTTGCAGGTTATTAGCAGGAGCTTCTAATATTCCAAAACATGAAGATTTAGATAATACTCTTCAAATGAATGCGATAAGTATCATAAATTCTGAATCTTAGTATGCTCATATGATCTTCTATTTGAAAAATGGATATGCTCCCCCTGATTTCAATTACAAAAACAAACGTGCCTTGAGATTAAAAGCAAAACACCTTGAAATCATTGATGATGTGTTATTTAGAAGAAATTATGATTCAATTTTATTAAGATGCCTTGAAAAAATTGAAGCACAAAAGGTTTTGCAGGAATTACATGATGGTCCAACAGGTGGACATTTTGGAGGAGATACTAAAGCTCACAAGATAATATATGCTAGATATTATTGGCCCAATTTGTTTAAATATGCACATGATTATATTAGGAAATGCAAGATATGCCAAACTACTAGTGGGAGACAAAGGAAACCATCCTTTCCTTTACAACCAGTAAACATTGAGCAACCATTTGAACTGTGGGGGCCTGATATCATAGGAGAGATTGTTCCACATTCTTCCAAGCAACAAAGATACATCCTTACAACCACAGACTACTTCACAAAGTGGGTAGAAGAAATTTCATTAAAGGTAGCCAATTCTGATGCAATCATTGAATTCATTGATCAAGTCATCATTACCAGGTTTGGTGTACTTAATGCCCTTATTTTTTATAATGCATCTTATTTTTTTTGGGAGTAGTATAGTTGAATTTGCTCTTAAGAGATGTTTTAAATTAAAATATTCTACAAATTACTATCCTCAAGGTAATGGTTTGGCAGAGTCAACTAATAAAAATCTCATTAAGATTACTAAAAGAACTGTTGATCAAAATCAAAAGAATTGGCATAAATCTTTAATATTTGCATTATGGGCAGATCGCATAACTCAGAAGGCCTCAATAGGTACTTCTCCTTTTAACTTAGTATATGGGAAAGAAGTTGTAATACCTTCAAACTTAGCACTTCCATCTCTAGCCATAGTACAATTTATTGAAGAAAATCCTTCTTCCTCTATTCAATTAAGATTTGATAAAATCCTAAAATTAGATGAAGAAAGAGAAAAGACCAAAATCACTCATGCTAAACATCAACAAGTCACTAAATCTTCTTTTGATGCAAGTTATACTAGCTCAAAAACATTACAAATTGGTGATCTTGTGTTGAAATGGGTCAAAGCACATGAATACAAAGGTAAACATACCAAATTTCAAAAGATGTGGCTTGGACCATTTCAAATCATTGAAGATATAGGCTCATCAATATTCATACTGCAAGATTTATTGGAGAAGAAAGATTCTCTTCCTCTGAATATCTTAAAGAAATTCTTTTCTTAAGGAGGTAACCCCTTCTTACCTGTAAATATTCTTTATGCAAGTTTGTTTATTTTAACAAATAATGTTGTAAATAGTCTTCCATTGGCCTTTGTACTATTGAAAAGATCTTTCCGAAAATATTGTGAATGCATGCTTTCAATAGGTGGAAACTTTTAAGGAAATGATTACAGTTTTGGAAAGCTGAATAAAACATGAAACTACGAGAACCTCTTTAAAGTTTGTAAAATATTCCAAAACCTTGAAAATATTGTAAATCATTCTAAGTTTTATAAATTCAAGAAAGGTTATTCATAAAAGGTAAAGACTTTTCCAAGCTTAGCATCCATAACTCTAAAAATGTCATCCATGAACTCTTAAGGAGAAAGTCATTCACCCCATCCACTAAGTTTATGATTTTTCAGAGTAATTCTAAAATATGTCTGATATAAAAGAAAAGAGGTCTCATCATGAGCTCGCTTACCATGATCATAGGGAACTAATTAAACTTACATTACCAATACGGCATATCAAAACAAAGTAATGGCTTATAATAATAAGACAAGGGGTCTCGTTACGAGCCAGCTTGTTCAGTTCAATTACAACCAATGAATGGCATTGTTATAAGCTGGCTCCCAAGCTAGGGCAATGGATTTTTATCTTAAAAAGTTAAAAGAATATAAAGTCAAAAAATATATATGTAAACATATCTTTATGGATTTATCTTTCAAAAGTTATACTCTTAGATGGATGGGACAATGAATGATTGATGGTAAAAAGGTAACCCTGTCGAGACTATAGATGTTTGCTGGCAACAGAGGCACTACCTATGACAAAAGAGTAAATTTAAAAGATAAGTTGGAGGAGCCCCCAAATTTATCTTTATCAACCAATCAAAGCTTGAAGAAACCAAAAGTGTTTTTATTTTTAAGCGATTGAAAGAGAAATTGCAAAAAATTGTTATTTTATTCAGAGTTAATTTTTATTTAGCTATTCTTTCCAAACTAAGAATGTTTTAGATATTGCATTATTTTTCAGAGATAACTGTTTCTCTCAGTGAATCGCCAATTTTTGTGATATACAACAACCCTCCCCATTTCAAAAATTTTCATATAAAACTTTAATAAGAAAAGGATCCCATTTAGAATATAAATAAAATCATTAACATGTTTGAAAACAAATTTTTATAATAGGTCATATAAAAAATTTCTTTTAGGGTAGGTTATATCGTAATCGTAATTTGCAAAACTTTTAAACCCATGGAAGTCCTTTTAAGAAAATATGATCCGATTTGAGTCATAATAAAACCTTATTGTAAAAATCTTTATCAAAGGAAATAATTATAAAAGAAAATTGTCGCATCGTGCACATCCTTTATCTCAACAGTGGACTTAAAGTGTTCCATTGAGATCTGCTGATGCGATAACTCTATCGAAAATCACATATCGCTACTCGTTAAGAAAACGCCCCAAGTGTTCCATGGAAAACCTCTGATGCGATAAGCCGATCACAATCGCGCATCGCTAAAATCATAAGACACATCCCAAAATCTCCTTTGAAATCTTCTGATGCAATTTCATTATCGTATATCGTGCTTTTGATAAAGGTAAAATATGAAGTATTACGAGCATGTGCGGTTTAAAGTTATAAGTCAATTATAAAGAAAATTTAAATGATTTATCCATTTTAAATCATGCCACCTCCCCATGCCAGCTCAACTGATCACAATCACAACCATGTAGAGGAACCATTTAAGCATGGCACTTGTAACTCCTGATCTGCGATATGCGATTATCGCTAATCACCGATCGGAAAGTCATGATACCCATTCTAAAAGGGACTGTTATAAATTTGCGATGCGACATACCATCACGGCATTAAAGTTTCACATTGGAAGTTATGGGGAAATCATTACGAAACCGTTATGGTTGAATCTGTTATATACCTTAAGGGTCTTGATATCAATAAAGAATCATTTCTATCTATTTCAATCTTGTTATTCTTGGGTTATTTCTATTATCATAATATCTTTAGGTTAGATCTATAACAAGTGGTATCAAAGCAATTTCTTGGGCAAACCGTGGAAATTTTTATTTTTTATTTTTAAATTTTTTGCAGGATTTCGGGGGCGGCGAGTTTGCAGATCAGATATTTATGTTTTGGTGCAATATCTACAAAATATAATTGCATATCTGTATTCTTTTTGAAAAAATAGCCGATTTCAAAAAAAAAATCGGTTGAATCGGAGTTCGGATGAAGGAGATATCGCTGATCTAAAAATCAGTGGGGTTGCAGACAATTTTTCAGGGCAGCGAGTTTGCGGCGCAAATCTGGATGTCCTGATGCAATATCTGCAAAATCTAATTGTAGATCTGGATTCTTTGTGAAAAAATACCCAAATTCAAAAAAAAATCAGTCGAATCAGAGTTTGGATGAGGGAGATATCGCTGATTTAAAATTAGCTCTTTTTTGCAAAAAAATTGGTGACGACAAGAGAGTTGCAGCACAGAACTGAAATTCTAGTGTCTGGATCAAGATTTCTATCGCATGGGAAGATGCAGAATGATTGTTCCATTTCTGGAAATAGGTTATAATAGGGATTCTGAGCAATATTGACGCAATTGTGACCATCTCAAATTTTCGCCCTTTTTTTGTGATGGCCCGCCTAGATCTGAATTTGAGGGACTTGTATCCATTTGATGGCTCTCATCCAGCCAAATGGCTAGAAAAAATGGAGAAATGTTTTAGATTGAATTACGTCATGGATGATGAGACTCAGCTGAGTGTGGGAACAATGTACTTGGACATTGAAAGATTGCAATGGTAGCAAGGGCATCAACGTGGCTATCGAAGGCCCTTGACTTGGGACAAATTCACAAAAGCTCTTATGGACCTCTTTGACCGTAAAGCTCATCTTGTGGATAAGCTCACACAGACAGACACACAGCCTAGCAAAGATTTTATTTTTACAGGAAATAAGGAAACCAAGGAACCTGAAGGGTTATTTTCTACTGGTATCTCCTTATTGCAGGTTCATGGATTGATTCAGAATGAGAAAATCATTGTTTCTATAAATCCTAGTTGCAAGCATAATTTCATCAATGTTAATTTGGCAAAAAAATTGCAAGTTCCAGCAAAACAAATTGAAAATACACAGGTTGATGATTGGGATGTTCAAATTTATAAGGATTTGAAGCTTTCTATGGATAAGTATGTGTTGCATGGTGATTTTTATACTTCAGAGATGGATAATATGGATGTTGTTTTGGGATATCCTTGGATGGAATCTGCGGGTACTATCAATATTAATGTGCATAAGAAATTCCTGAAGCTCTGGTATAAAAAGAAGAAAATTACATTACAGGATATTTCCATTAATAAACAGGTAGAGTCCAAGGAGGCTGAAGGAGAAGATGTTCCAGGGTCTGACATATTAGATGATGATCCAGTGATGATAGACAATCAAACACAAACAGAGGCTGAAGAAGAAAAGGTTCCAGGTGCTGATACATCAGAGGAGGGCTCAGTGGTTGAAGTCATATTAGAAAAAAATACACCACAACAGGCACCACAGCAGGGTGAATTAAAGAAAAAGACACCGTGGGTTAAAACTTCAACATATCATCACCCACATCACCCCGCAAGAAAACAACCAACAAGATGGCAACCAATTAGTAACAAGGACAACAACCCCTGTATGACAAATAGCAAGGAGCGAAGATCCACCTACTACACATCAACACAAAAGAGTTGCCATGGTCAGCTTCCATCTCAAGCGAGCGAGGCACCAGCGAGATTGAGGGTTCACCTTTCTCTTGGATGGCTAGATGCACGTGCATGGTACCAGTGGAATACTTTTTTGAGTAGATCTTATTATTTGTGTTCTTCCCATGTTTCGAGGATGAAACATGCTAAGGGGGGTGGAGTGTTATATACCTTAAGGGTCTTGATATCAATAAAGAATCATTTCTATCTATTTAAATCTTGTTATTCTTGGGTTATTTCTATTATCATAATATCTTTGGGTTAGATCTATAACATAATCCTTCAAGGATTTCATCCGTGGTGGCCTAATATATCATATATCCGTAGCATCTATTACACTTAATTGTTGTTAGTCTTGTGCACTGTGTATTAGCCTTTAACAAGTTTTTCCACTGTTACGTCCTTCTATTTCATTTTGCAGAATGAATTTGAAATCATCAGTCCAACAAAAATGTCTAAGAAATCTCAGAAAGTAAAAGTCCCTGTCATAGCGAAAGATGAACCAACAAAGTTGGTATTCATAGCTGATACTACTTGTTCGGGCCTTGGCAAGACTTCATGGTAGGGCATATATAATCTACTCGAAGCCAAGGATTCAACTGAAATTGAAGAAGAAGGAGGAATGGATGATTCAAGTGATAAATCAAAAAATACTCTTAAGGATTTAGCCAGCTCCTTCCTCCACAAAATACCAACCAGTGCGAAAGTGTTACCATACAATGACTTGGTGAGATGGGTAATAGAGAGTGTCAACATAACCAAAAGAGCATTCTTTATAGCTGATGGAAGGATGTTCGAGACATTCAAGGCAGAAGATGTCAAGAAGATGCATCATATGCCGGACCCCCATAAACATTACAACAAGGCATTTTAAGAAGCTTTCACCAAGGAGAACGATGTAGAGTCGGACCCTATCAAGCAATGGAGACATTTCCCAAACAAGCATAAGCATGAATCCTCTGGTACGTACTCCATGGACTCTTTAGCATCTCCCTATTGCTATGCTGGTGCTATGATATGTAGACTCTTTGGAGTCTCTGATTCAGTTAGATTCTCCATAGAAATGGTGTCTTTAATGGAAGCAGCAATTAACTCTTTTATCATGGATTGGGCAACCATTTTATCAGATAAAATGGCCAACCAAATCCTTGATTATAGAATAAATAGGTATGTAACTACCTAGATAATACCCGCATTCTATATGAGTGCCTACATTATGGATACCATCTATTTCAAGTTTTACTTCCCCATTCTAAGTTGGAAATGGATGCCTCAAGACCAAACTCCTATTCACATTTATCATAAGTATTTGTGTAAAGCCCATTATAAAGATCATATATATAGAATTTGCCATGGTTTTGTTTTACCCGTCCATCAGGCCATATTCAACAAACCTGCTCCTTGGTTATCCGATGAGGCTAGCATTGACCTAAAATCAATCGGTAATTGGTTCAATGACGAAACGTTCACCTATGGCAGACTTTTTGGTAGTACTACAGATCCACATGTTCTCCCACTGTACATTCCTGATAAGCTATTGGCCAGAGAACTAGCTCACTAGATAATGGAGACAAGAATGTCCAGGAACCTCAAAGAGTCCAAGAAACAAATGTGGCCTACATTTCCCCACTGTTGTGGTACTTACTCACTACATGATTTCAAACATGCCGAGAAAGAAGCACAAAAGATAAAAATTCTGAAGTTAGCAGTCATCCCTAAGAGACAGTTGACCCAAACAAAGTGGCTTACAACTTTACCTCTTAGGTGAAACTTTCCAAATTTGAACATGAGAAAGATGACTATGATGACTTGTTCGCTTCAGCTGAGTCATTTTCACAAGTAAAACATCTAGCAAGGATCAAATTGGGAGCAGGGGAGATAGATAATCTTATGCAGTTTAGGACACAGAGGTTACAAACCATACCTCTGGATTTATTGAACACTACCCCTATGGTGTAGCAAGAAGGCCACAGTGAAGAACACACTACTGATAAGATTCCCGAAAAGGAGTAGACAAATGAAAAGACCAATGAGCTCCTAGATACCAATGTGCATATTGATGACAACTTAATCAAGGAATGGGATCAATTCGATTAGCAGATCAAGAACCAGAATGACTCCCAAAATATCATTATACCAAAATCACCCGTAACATAGGAGCCTATTGTTACTAGTATTACAATTGAAGGGGTAATCAACACAGTTAACACTTAGCATGATATTGAAATAATTCCAGAGAATCCTTACGAAGAAATTGTATTGAAGGTTGAGGAAATACCACCCCTGGATGTATTTTATAGTCCAAAGCATAGGGCTGTGGTCAAAAGATAGAGGAAAAATAGGAAAATAGACCAGGGACCATTCTCAACTCCTCAAGCTGAACTGATGAATGTGGTATGGAAAGACTCAGAAGTTAATCCTTCTGAGGATTTAACTAAGTTATCTCAATATGCAGGTGCCTATATAGCCACTACAATGGACAAGGCCTCCGAAGTTAGCCAACTAATCAAAGAAAATGATTTAAGGATCACCCAACTTGAAGATAAAATTGCAGTGGAACAACAAAACATCGGTCAACTTGAGCAACAATTAACGGAGAAAAAACAACACAATGAGCAACTGAAAAAATAGTTAAATCTAGAGAAACAAAAGGTCAATTAGTAGGCTCTCTAGAAACAACAAAAGTTGTCTCAAGAACTTATCAAACTTCAAGTGCACTTCAAATGGAAAAGAAGGCCAAAGAAGAATAAATCGTACAACTACAATTACAGGTAGAGAAATTCAGAGGTTATCCGAAGATTGATGAATTCAAGAAAGAAGCCCTAGAAGTGACTAAAGCCTTATCTCAACAACTAAATATCCTTTGCCATAAAATATCATTGGTTGACCCATTGTGCATCATCACTGCATCACTCATTGAAAAGGCAATTGACACCAAGTTCGAATATGAAAATGCAGATGATAAGGTCACAAGATTTCTCTCTTGGAAAAGTACAGAACAAGGCATGGTTGCTAATCTACCGAAAATCCAAGAATCGTATAAAGATGTCTTGTTTTTGGAGTTGGAATCATAGTTAATAAAGGCCAAAAGAGCTACTTCCAGAGCTAGGGCTACAATGAATAGTGTGATCCAATTGATAAATGACAACTTATATGGAGCTAACTTGATCTCCAATTGCTCCCCAAGAAAGCTCCCAAAATCAAAAGCGCTAGAAAATCAATGGAGATAGGATCAGGCCAGCAGAGAAGAACAAATCGACAAAGTGAGAAACTTGACTTGGGTTTCATTTTGGTTCTTCCTAGTCAAGCCACACATCCAGCAGATGGCCACCAAATTCCTTGCCGATGTTGTCAATCACATCGTTCCCGAGCTTTTAGATGCCACATACATAGGTCAAATACATTCCAGGCTGAGTCATCCTCTAGAAATTCAGGAAATGCTCCCAATTTGTCAGTTGCAAGTGCAAGAGAAGAAGTAGATACAATGAATCAGCTCAAAGGCTATCACACAGGAGCTGTAGGATCTAGCCGATCAACTATCCAGATTCTATTGGCATATCACAATTTGTGGAGGCAGGCGGAGCTTATCGAAGGCGGTCATATAAATGTTGTGATAGCAATCAACGAGGTCAATGAGGACCGTCGATCAAGTGCACAGATTGACGGCCCAGGTTAAACCACCATATTGCATTGGTAGATTACAACAGAGCAGTTACAACGGCCCAGGGGCTTATGCGATATGCGATTAAGACAAGTCGTATCGCAATATCACATCAGAGAAACACAAAGGAGCGGGGCCGATGCATGCGACTACAATAGCTAGACCCGACGGGATTATAAATGAAAACACATATATTTTGAGTTCCGAAAAACAAGGTTTTTCTTTGTATTTTGTGCTTTCATTAAATAAACGAAAAACCAAAGAAATGCGAATAAAGCGATGAAGCCAGACCCAAAAGGGTTTATACATGCAGGTGTATATGTTTTGAGATCTGAAACAAGTGATATTTTAGGTGGGCCATAGGCGGTAAGTGGTTTTGATAGGGCTTCGCCCAATCCCATCGAACTAGCTGACATGTGGCGTGAGAAAACCGCCTTTTCAGGTAGGTAATCTCCGTACGCCTTCGACGCTCGAAATGAATCTCAGCCATTGGATCAAGATCCCTCAGATCAATAGTGGAAATGCGATCATGATATAAAGGTAGACCCGATAGGAATATAGTGCAAATTTATGAATATTTGAAGTCCGATGAACAGTGTTTTGGTGGATTTTTCCTATGGTTTACAGTGTTTCTCTGTGTAAATAGAAAATGCTATTTTTGGGGATTTCAAAGGCCCGATGGTCCCTTCCATTGCAGAACAGGTGGCCACCTTCCCTGAAGACATTATGCAATGCTTGCTAATGCTTAGAAGGGGATTTGGGCGGACAGAGGCCAGGAGCCAAAGAGCCCAAGAAGGGGAAATGAACAGACAAAACCGATTGGCTTTAAAGCCACAGACTAATAGAGATAGAAGGGAAGTAGTGTTAAGACAGAGAGCAAACAGAGACAGAGAGCCATTGAGGTGAGTCCATGTACTCAGAAATACTTGGGGATCCAAGTAAAGCCTTGTTGTTTTGTATATGTTGTGTGAGACTCAAATTGAGCTCACTTTTGTAAAACTCTATTTTCAAAGACATAATAGAGAGGCCACCGCTGAAGGCTGGACCATGAGACATAGCCCAGGAGTGTTGGGTGAACTCATTAATTAAACTTGCTATGTTATTGTTGTTGGGAAAAGTATCTATTCAAAACGCCCCTATCCCACTCTAAGGTGTGACAGTGCCTTAACAAAAAACAAGGAAAACTACTTGAGTATTCTTCTTTATGAAATGTAAACGAAGAGGAAGGATAAACTAACCTGTGTCTTGAGATAGTTTGTTGATCCAATCGCTCTTCTCTTCAATAGCTCCCAGCTCCCTGCTCCCTTACCGGCCCAGCTTCACCAAATTCCTGCAAGATCACAGAAGAGAGAAACTACACGAAGATATAGATTTACATTCATAAAAAGCTTAGGATCAGATTAAGCTAAACATGCAAATATAACAAAACATCATTGATACACAGCATGTAGGAGATACTCAAATAGTTTTATTGATATGATAAGAAAGTCCAAGAGGAGATACAACCAAGTGAGTCCCGATCCAGCATCTACCTCCCAGCAAAGGAATCCCTTCCTCACCTCCAACAAAGCATAAATCACCCAATGCACTAATCTCAATCTCAAACCAACAACAATTCTCTGCAAAGTACAAAATTCCAGCCTCTAGATCTCTGGGATGAGGGATCCATATATAGATGTAATCAGAGAGGATGAGTCAGCTTATGTTTTGACTTGTGGCATCTCTCTGTCAGTTCTTGCTTCCACTTGGAGACTGAGAGCCTCTTACTCATCACTGGTCGAATTCAGTGAGGCAAGTGTCATTGGAGAAGATTCTGGAAGCTTCCATTGTCTCTCCACCTCGTTGAATGAATCTGCCACTTGTCATTTCCCGCTCAATGCACCTGGGTAGTGCATTCAAGTGCGTTGCAACGCACCTAGCCAGTGCATTTGGGTGCTTTGCAACACAGGCAGCTAGTGGAGCTTCTGAATTGATCCTGATTTGACTAGTTTTGAGCAGTTTCTGGTGGAGAACTTCTGGGAGAAGCTGTCATTGGTTGACCTTTTCCTTCAGGGGCAAGAACAAGACTTTTAGGGACTTTGGATCCCTTGGATTATGGACATTTCATGCTTATAGCTGTAAGGCACAAAAATGTCTATAACAGTTGCCCCCTAAAGTATGAGGCCGTTTATCGGGTGAAATGCTTTATTAGGAGGATCTGAAGTTCTTTCAATGCTGGGAGGAGACCTGTAATAAGATACAATACAATACATTATTTTCATACTATTTTCATGATCTAGCTGAGGCGGGCATTCCCATGCTCAGCTTTATAAATTCATTTTTATGTACATAGGACAGACAATCGTCTGATGGTAGACTGATGATTCTGATGAAGTCATCATCCTTTTGGTAGGATGATCATCTGTGCTGCAGTGATGTACATGTCAATGTCTTTATTTTTCCTGAATATATATCGCAGCCTGGATGGATGAAACTAGATCCGGGGTCTTCAATCTCGTCCGATCTTCACTCTAAGTACAAGTCGATCCATGTGAGAAATGTTTTGAAGTCGAACATGGAAAGACATCGCTTGATTAGCAGTCAATGATGTAAACTCTTAACAAGCGCGAGAGGAATCACCGATAATGATAATGACCCTCAAGGTACTGCAGTACAATTCACGTGGTGTGAATAAAGGACTTGGCGTCGAACACCATGCAAAATCTTTCGGTCGAATGTCATTGATGTATACCTGTCGCCGGAAGTGAGAAACTTGCCATTGAGGCATGCAAGCTTCAAAGTACTGAAGGGGGTGTTCCTAGATCAACTTCTTGGATAATGAGCTGATGTCGACAAGAAGCGATCCGTCAAAGGAGGGCCTTGATGTATCCCACATCAATGACACGGAACGGAGCAAATGATTTTGATGGAGGTGAAAATGATCTGATGATATATGGTTCAGGGTGGCGGTCATGAAAGAATGAAGTATAATGTATGGCAGTGGATGGGACACGGGTGACTTCTCTTGATGACTTCTCTTGAACATATCGGCGACACTTGTATGATGGATTGGCAGCATTTACCCCAAAGGTGGATGGTATGGCGAGACCATGGTGATGTGACTGGTGAATGAAACAACCCAACCCGACTCAGGCACGGAGTGGAAGTGTCGTGTTCAAGAGCGACTTGCTACCAATAAAGGTTCTTTGAGTTTCTTCCCAATTTTTCCCCAGTCATTGCTGACCAGTACCTCTTTATTTTTGTCAAGCTTGAGGAGGATAACATATGCTTGTTCTATAATTTTCCCTTCGGGCAAACCCATCGCTATGTTTTAACGAGCCTAGCGATAGTGAAACTCGTTCTCGTCTAAAGACAAGTTTGTCGCTATTAATGTTTTTAACGAGTTTAATGACAAAGATAACTCGGTCCTTTTCATTTTTAGAGAGTCTGAAAAGGTATGTAAAGTTAACTCCGGAAGTCCTTTTTCGTCATCTAATCCCTTAAGTCCGAAAAAGTATAAAACAATACAAGAGGGATGAAATTTCGATAGTTTTAACGAGTCGAACAAAACAAGCGCTCGATCTTTTTGTGCAATAATCCCTCAGGTCCAAAAAGATTAAAATCTAGAGGAGGGATAGCACTTTCGGTCGCTTTTACGAGCTGGAAGGCCAAAACTCGACAATCTTTTCATATTTTACGAGTCAGATGAAAAGAGCTTAAAGAACACTTGTCTTTTGAGGAACGAGTGATAAAACGGGTAGCAGCTGATTCCAGGTAAGGGTTGGAATTTTCCAGTCACGGCAGTGTCACAAGGATGGCTATTGAAATCACTCTTCGCAACTATTCCTCAAAATGGGTAAACATCAAATGGAGGTGAATGATCGGCCAATGGAACAGTGGAGGTGACGGTGCAAACACGAACAAGGCTTTAATGGCTGATAATGTTACATTCACGGTGGTTATTTACCGGAGGATAATTCATTTTTTAACGAGCTTAAACGCGGATTAAAGCACTTGCTCGGTCTTATGTTTATTTTTTAACGAGCATGAACTATGTGCTAAAACTGCTCGATAATCCAGTCATATGATAAGAATGTCTCATATAAGATGCCATTTTTTATGGAGCTTGCGCCTTACAAAGCTATGGCCCGCATCCTTTCGTTATGCAAGTTCGGAAATGACTAATCCTACGAGTTTAAAGGGTTAGCCTACAGGTTTAAAGGGAGGACCTAAAAATTTTAAAAATAAATAGCCGCCCCTTGCTTGCACTCCAAAAGGTTTGCATGCCCCCAGGTATAAAACAGAGTTTCGAGGTCTCCCTCTATTCGAGCTGACAAAACATTTGTTTTATCAGGAAGGGTCACCCTTTATTCGAGCTGACAAAACATTTGTTTTATCAGGAAGGGTACTACCTCTTACAGGTTACCCAAAGATTGTTCTATTCACACAGCAAACAAAACACTTCTTTGGCGATGTCTACCGAGATAAACAAAGGTGAGTGACGATGCCCGTCAACTCACATAACTTTGACAAAATAATCTTGTTCTAGAATAACCCCTCTTCCAATCACGGACGGGGTACAGACTAGTCATATTCTCCCACGGAAACCTACTCTATACCTGAAGTTTTCATGCCGAAGCAGACCAGGATGCATGCCCCCTGGGTTCCAGTCATATCCCTCCGAATTACTCGCGCTCATCGGGAGGACGGACCATGGGTTGAGACATTTCTTGCGTGAAGAGACCATTTAGGGATGGTATATGACTATTTGCGATGCGGGATCCGGGAAATGAAAGCTGGTCCACGAGCTTGACCACTCTTCCTTCGTGCGGAAAACACATTACTCTAAAGAGTGAGGAGACGATGGCTCCCATGTAATAAATATAGTCTCGTCCAAGGAGTAGGTTATAATCCAAGGGTCCTTGAATGACCATCACGTTCATTTGAACAGTCTTCCCTTTCAATGTTATGGGCACATTGGGGAGGATCCCTAAGGGTCGACTGGTTCCTTTATCGAAGCCTGTCAGATTTATCATCTCAGGAAAAAGCGATGGCGAACCAAGCGCTTTCCAAGCAGTAGAGGAAAGGATACTCACAGATGCCCCCTCATCAATGATGGTGCCAGCCATGACCATTCTGTATATTTGAACGATAATTCTGAATGGTATGCTTGCTGGTAAACGGGGTCTGCCTAGTCGGTTCCAGTCGAAGGATACAACTAGGTTGCTTGGTGGTGGGACCGAGTAGACGGCCGGGTATGGCTCTAACGAACTTCCTTCCTGCAATAAAGGAATGGGTGGATTACCCCTGTGTTCGTCGAAGCCTGTGTTGATCAAGAGAATTTGGATGGTGTCATCCTTATTCTCCTCAGTGACTGTATCATTCGAAGATAAAACCTCTGAAGGCAAGACCGGGTCAACTGCCGCCTCGACCTTTTGACTTTCGTCGGGTATGGATTTAGCTGGTTCATCTTCAATGACCGGCGTTTCAGCTGACCACTTGAGCGGGCCAGCTGGATTTTCAACTAACGAAGGACTCGGCAAGAGTTTTTTATATCCAGGAGGAAGTCATAACGGTGAAACCGGACGATCATCTAAAACTCTTTTAGCTTTGTCTAAGAAGGGACAGCGGTGGATGGCGTGATTGCCTTCGCACAGTTTACAAGGAGATCTAGCTCTCCCTTTTTGTCCTGGGACTTCACTTTCGCTAGTTGACGGTGTGCTTTCAACATGGCTATCAGAGGTTGACGCCACCGGATTCTGCAAATGGGGAGACCAGTCCCTTAGTATTCTAGGGACGCAGGGACAATCTCTGTGAAAGTGGTCTCCCTTGCAAATGACACATGGCGATTTAGGCCTGGTCAGTGCAGTGTGTGGATTTTCGTTAGACGACACTCGTTTTCCCTTATTTGCCTTTGGCTCCTTCTTCTTTTTCTCTTTCTTCTTCTTTTCCTTCTTCTCCTTAGGAACTTGGTTTTTGGCTTTACCAGTCCCGTCAAGTGAAGAGGAAGGAAGAGAGGAAGAATTAGAGGAAGTAGAAGGTTGGTGGGAAACTTTGGACTCGTTTAACTATTGATTCGACTGTTCAGGAATAGTGGTGTTCTGAACGACATTGGTTGAGAAGAGCCAGACCGGCAAGCCAATCGTCAGTCCTGGAAGCGACAATGTGGCCATATGGGGCGCACCAACATCTCCCCAAGAGGAGAAGGGACTAGGATTTCCACCAAGGGGAATTCCTTGGTTGGTAGGCTCCATTTTCTCAACCTAAAGATCAACGTGGGAAAAAGGGTATGAAAATTCCGTTTAAAATAAATTTTAACGACGCTTGGACACAACTTGCTTTTTCAATTTTAAAGAGTCGAGAAAAAACAAAAGATGACTCTAGTCTCCTTCGATTTTTAATGAGCCTAAAGTGAAAAGTGCTCAGATGGACCTTTTCCATTAAGGAGTCTGAAAAGGAACGAAAGGGACTGCTCTAGAGATCTAGGTAGAGGGTGTGCCAAACCAATCGCAAAACTGCAGAATACTTTTTAAGGTACGGGTGGTCAATCTTCTCGAATGCTGTGTTCAGTGCATTGCGATCAGTAGGGCGGCCGACACGGCTTCCTATGGATAAAGGTTTTATGCCTATAGGGGTCTCCCAATATATACTCGACGGTACATGGGAGCACAATCCGTACTGGCACTTATCGTCTCTCAGGAGGAATCACCCAACCATCAGTGAGACCGACAGTCACTAGGTTTTACGACGCCGGAACACGTCTCTAGCCTAGACCTCTATGTTGTGCGTTAAGTTACAAAGCGTTGTTAAGTTCATTCAATTTATTTTAGGTTGATCTTTCTTAGAAGTCTACCTTTTTGGATCACCACGAGATGTAGATATAATTCCTAAATGCAGTCTAAAGATGATAAGCAAGCTTTTATCTCTTTTCAACAATGAAAATCCTAGCTACAAGGGGAAAAGAAAGACACAATCTTTTCTCAAAGAGCATAGAGCACACTGTAAATGCACTTTTCCTAAATCAAGCCATACAAACTATCAATATGCAAATGCACAAATGCATGTATTTGTTTTCACTTTCTTAATATTGATGCCTAAAAAGAAAGTTGATGTACAAATTTGAATTTTCTTTCAAGTGAAAAAACACAAACAAGCTTCTTTTTCGAAATCAAAAAGGCAGAGAAGATTACGACACTTTATGATTTTGAAGTAAACACTCATTTCGACACTAGAAAGAGACAAATTCAAACCAAAGCAAAAGTAAAAAGTATAATCAACTGTCAACAGCAAAGGAACTTTCTCCTAAGATCAAAATCGATACTTACGACAGATCTAAATCTAAGGACGACAGTATGACTGTTTCACTTTTCAATGGAAAACTGTAAATGATGTAACAAATACACAAAGAACACCTACAGTATTTTTGTACAACGGAGGCGGAATTAAGGCAGAGAAAAGGGGTTTTCAGATAGGTACACACACTGGTCACAGGCTGCAAAAAACAGAGATCAAAACTGAACAAAACAGAGCAAAGAACCTCAGCTGCACAGGGAAAAGGCTGATCAGCGCACCTGTTGTACAGAGAAACTGAATTGCAGCGCAAGTAGCCCTTTCGGGACCTGCGTTGAAATGCAGAACCTCTTCACAGAGCCTGCGCTGAAGCAGAAACGAGAATTTTCTCTGGGTTCTGGGTCACGATTTGCAGTTTAATCTATGGTTTTTGGCCGGATAAAAGCTATCAGTATGGTACAATTAAAGGGATGATTTAAAGGAGGACTAAGAGCTATCACAAAGGGCAATTAGAGCATTTGTGGATCAGCTGTTCAAATCATAAACAAATCCAGTGAGTGGATTTGAAGTAGCAGCTACTTTGCATTTGATAATGGCAAATGCAGTTCGATTGCTACTTCTGTGTTTATGAAGCAAACAACAAAAGAAACACAAATAAACTAACTAGACACGATCCCCAGTGGAGTCGCCATTCTGTTGTTGGGAAAAGTATCTATTCAGAACGCCCCTATCCCACTCTAAGGTGTGACAGTGCCTTAGCAAAAAACAAGGAAAACTACTTGAGTATTCTTCTTTATGAAATGTAAACGAAGAGGAAGGATAAACTAACCTGTGTCTTGCGCTAGTTTGTTGATCCAATCGCTCTTCTCTTCAATAGCTCCCAGCTCCCTGCTCCCTTACCGGCCCAGCTTCACCAAATTCCTGCAAGATCACAGAAGAGAGAAACTACACGAAGATATAGATTTACATTCATAAAAAGCTTAGGATCAGATTAAGCTAAACATGCAAATATAAAAAAACATCATTGGTACACAGCATGTAGGAGAAACTCAAATAGTTTTATTGATATGATAAGAAAGTCCAAGAGGAGATACAACCAAGTGAGTCCCGATCCAGCATCTACCTCCCAGCAAAGGAATCCCTTCCTCACCTCCAACAAAGCATAAATCACCCAATGCACTAATCTCAATCTCAAACGAACAGCAATTCTCTGCAAAGTACAAAATTCCAGCCTCTGGATCTCTGGGATGGGGGATCCATATATAGATGTAAGCAGAGAGGATGAGTCAGTTTATGTTTTGACTTGTGGCCTCTCTCTGTCAGTTCTTGCTTCCACTTGGAAACTGAGAGCCTCTTACTCATCACTGGTCGAATTCAGTGAGGCAAGTGTCATTGGAGAAGATTCTGGAAGCTTCCATTGTCTCTCCACCTCGTTGACTGACTCTGCCACTTGTCATTTCCCGCTCAACGCACCTGGGTAGTGCATTCAAGTGCGTTGCAATACACCTAGCCAGTGCATTTGGGTGCTTTGCAATGTAGGCAGCTAGTGGAGCTTCTGAATTGATCCTGATTTGACTAGTTTTGAGCAGTTTCTGGTGGAGAACTTCTGGGAGAAGTTGTCATTGGTTGACCTTGTTCCTTTAGGGGCAGGAACAACACTTTTGGGGACTTTGGATCCCTTGGATTATGGACATTTCATGCTTATAGCTGTAAGGCACAAAAATGTCTATAACAGTTATGTGGGTTGTTTATTATGTTTCTTTAACTGCTTCATTGTCTATTTTATTCGCAATCTTATTGATCCATTGCACTAAGTAATATAGAAAAATCCATGCACATGAGTCTGTAATACCTTAAAAGTAATCTAAGATCTGAATTTCAGATCAAGTGGTATCAGAGCTTTAGTTTTGCTAAGGTTAGACAAGCTTGTGCTAGATTTTTGAATGCTAACTAGGTCAAAGCTCAAACTAGGAGAAAGAGAGCTTGTTGAGACTAATCTAGAAATTGGAAAAGTCTATCCTCGGAGGAAAATGTCAGAAGAGATTCCATTGGAATCAGAATCTCATTTCATGGACAATTTCATGACCATGAGATCCATGGTGGCAGAAATGTATCGGGAATTTAATAAGGATTGAGGTGCAAGCACCTCAACACTCGAACAAGGCAAAGGAGTAGAGGAACCTCTTCTATTTGCTCATTCAGAAGGAAAAGGGAAAGGGGAAAAGCATCCTCCATCAACTCCTCCTTCTAGCACTGAAAATAAAAAGAAGAAAACGTCTTTGATTAAATTAGATGTAAAATTTGATTTGCCAATGTATGATGGAGAATTAAATGTAGAAAAGCTAGATAACTAGATTAGACAAATTGATGTGTATTGTAGGGTGCAGAATAACGATTCAGAAAGGAGTAAGATTCAGCTCGCTAGCCTTCGCCTTGGAGGAACTTCCCTGGTGTGGTGGGAAGGTAGGACACAAACTGATTTGAAGAAGCATGGTAAAATTCTTTCTACCTAGAGTGAATTTTTTTCTACCATTAAAAAACAATTCTATCCACTAGCTTATATGCAGCAAGCAATGATGAGTTGGCAAACTTGTCGCCAATTAAAGAGGCAAAGTGTACAAAGCTATACCTAGGAATTTAGAAAAAGAGCTTTAATTCTAGGCATTTCTCTAGACTCACCTGAAACTTTGTTGAACTATATAGGTGGTCTGCATAGCTATTTGAGGCACACCATTCTCATGTTTAACCCTACTAACATAGATGAGGTATCATTTCAGGCTACACATCTAGAGGCTAGAGGCAAGAATGTGAACCCAGAGATTGGGGGATCATCAAAACCCACTGCAAGCAAGAACAAGGAAAAGAAGAAGTAGAAATGGAAAGAGAGGAAGGAAAATGTTGTACAAAAAGACAAACCTTCATGCACTTACTACAAGAAGGATGGACATGATGATGCACATTGTTGGTCTTTGCATCTGGAGTTGAAACCCAAGAAGTTCGATGGCAAGAAGAAGAAGATTATTGTTGCTATTCAGAAAGATTTGGGGTCAGACTTAGATGATGAAACAACAGTCACAGCCACATGTATAAAAGGTGAAAATTCTGAAGCATCTGCTAGTAATTCTTCACAATCTATTGATAATGAAGAAAATGAGAGGAAAAGACATGAGCTTTTTCATATTAGAGTTATTTCCAAGAATCAAAAGATTGATACTTTATTTGATAGTGGTTCACAAGTAAACTTGATTTCTGAAGCAATGGTAAAGAAGTTGGGACTACTAACCACACCTCACAAGAAGCCATATCCATTAGGTTGGGTATGTGATAAAGCAAAGCTACAAGTGACTAGACAATGTAAACTTAGGTTTGCTTTTGGGTCAACATTTGTAGATGAGGTTGAGTTAGATATAGTTCCCTTGGATATCAGTGGTATTGTTTTAGGAAGTCCTTACTTGTATGATAAAAAAGCCATTTCCTATAGAACTGAAAATAAGTATCAACTCACAAAAGATGGAATAGAATATATTGTAAGAGCTCATCAGCTCAAAAATAACTACACTCTCATTAACTCAGGGCAAATGAAAAGAATTGTAAATTCATGCAAGCAAATTTTACTAATGGTCGTAAAGGAAAAGAACCCTGATAAAACCAATGCATTTGAAGGTTTTGATGCTAAACAAAAAGCTGATTTAGAAAAAGTTGTTCCAGAATATGATATCCTATTTCAAGAACCTGAAGGTTTTCTACCCAAAAGGGAAATAGTACATGATATTCATTTGCAACAAGATGCTCCATTGCCTAACATTGGAATGTACAGGTTATCCGCTTTAGAGAATAAAAAGATCAAGAAGCAGGTACATGAGCTGCTCGATAAAGGGTTCATAAGACCAAGCACATCACCATGTGGATCTCTAATCATGTTGGTGAGAAAGAAAGATGGTTCGTGGAGGATGTGCATTGATTACAGAGCACTGAATAAAATAACAATCAAGAATTGTTATCCTCTTCCTCGCATTGATGATCTATTAGATCAGCTGAAAGAAGTTGTTTACTTTTCCAAGTTAGACTTGCGTAGTGGCTACCATCAGGTTAGAGTAGCAGAACAAGATGCATGGAAGACTGCTTTCAAAACAAAGCAAGGGTTGTATGAATGGCTGGTTATGCCTTTTGGCTTAACTAATGCTCCTGCCACTTTCATGAGAGTTATGAATGATGCACTCAAACCTTTTATTAATGATTTTGTAATTGTATATTTAGATGAAATTATTGTTTTTAGTAGAACATGGGAAGAACATTTGAAGCATGTAAAGTAGACTCTAGATGTTTTGAAAAGAGAAAATCTCTATGTTAAGTTATCAAAATGTGAATTCAGCAGAACATCTTTAAATTTTTTGGGTCATATTGTAGGGGGTGGTGATGAATTGAAGATAGATTCCTCTAAGGTTGAAGTCATTGTGAACTGGCCTAAACCCAAATCTGCTACAGAAGTTAGAAGCTTCCTAGGAGCAGCAAAATATTGGAAAAAGTTAATTGCTAACTTTTACTTGATTGTAGCTCCCTTACATGCTTTGACAGGATTGAACAAGGTGTTTCAGTGGAGAGGCAAACAACAGAAAGCCTTCGACACCTTGAAATAAAAAATTAGTAAAACACCAGTACTAGCATTGCTAGATCTTCAAAGACCATTTGAGATTGAAGCAGATGCCAGTGACTATGCCATGGGAGTAGTGTTGATGCAACACGGTAAACCCATATGTTATCATTCTGAGACATTTAATTCTACAGTAGTTAATTATCCCACATATGATAAAGAATTGTATTCATTAGTGCAGAATGTGAAAAAGTGGAAACATTACCTATTGGGCAAAGAAAAAATTATACATACAGATCATCAACCACTTCAATATTTGCATTCACAAACTAAATTGCAGTAATCAAGAAACTATAGGTGGATGCGGTTTCTACAACAGTTTCATCTTGTCATCAGATATAAGAAATGCATACACAAGAAGGTTGCAGATATGTTATCCAAACCAATCATAAATGCATCTACTATACTCAAGCATAACTGTGTATTGCATGAAAGCTACATTGAACAATATGCTCAAGATGTAGATTTTAAAGATTTATATGCAACTTTAAGTCATGGAAAACAAGTAGAAGAATTGGATTATCATGTTAAGGACCAACTCTTATATCATTTGGGAAAGTTATGCATTCCTCAAACTGAAAGAGTTAATATAATCCGAGAAGCACATACTTCTCTAATACTAGGTCATTTTGGGGTAAGTAAAACAGCTGCACAGTTGCAAAGATTCTGCTATTGGCCAAGAATGCATGAAACAGTTTCTAGATATATTAAAGGGTGTACCATGTGTGCTAAAAGCAAGCCCGGCAATAGAAAACTAAGCTTATACACTCCATTTCTAGTTCCTTCTCATCCTTGGGAAAGTTTTTCCATGGACTTTGTTGGGGGATTTCCAAAATCTAGAAAAGGTCATGATTATCTATATGTTATTGTGGACAGGTTCAACGAAATGTGTATTTTAATACCTTGTAACAAGTAGATTACAGCTGAACAAACAACAAAGTTTTTCTTTCAACGTGTATGGGTTCATTTTGGGTTACCCACTTCTATTGTATCATCGAGATTCCTGATTTGTTGGGAAGTTTTGGTGAAGTCTATGAGAGTTGATGGATACCAGATTGAAGAAGAGCACAATATTTCATCCACAAACAGATGGTCAAACAGAGGTGGTCAACATGATAGTGATCTAGTTGCTCAGGGGCTATTGCAGCAAGCATCCCAAGCTTTGGGATGAACATTTATGTTATGTGCAACATGCTTACAACCGTGCTAAACACTCTTCTACACGAAGATCTCCTTTTGAGACTTGTTTTGGTTTTTCACCAAGGTCTCCCTTGGATTTTGTCTTTAGTAAAGACATAGCAGTTGATGGACACAGTGATGTGGACAAAGAAACCAAGTTCATCGAACAGATCCAAGAAATTCACCAAGCAGTGCAAGAACATTTGGAGAGAAGCTAGGCCAAGTACAAGGCAAGGAATGATAAGCATCGAATTGATCATAGCTTCCAAGTTGGTGATCAAGTCTAGTTTTACATCAGCAAATATAGAATGCAAGGTGAACGTAAGAAGATGAAGCGAATAAGGTATGGGCCTTTCAAGATACTTGAGAAAATTGGTGAGAATGCTTTTTGCCTTGATTTGCTAGCTTACATGCACATATATTCAGTAGTTAATGCAGAGAACTTGAGACTGTTTGAACCTTCATTGATTGAAGATCCTGAAGAGAAAAGTCAGTTGACTTCTATTGATGATCTGTTTCCCGAATATCTCAATGAGTTGCGGGAAGACATAGTTCTGGATAGGAAGGTGAGAAGTACGCGTAGTGGGGATGTTGAGTACCTGAGAATTGGACTCAAAGGTTCAAAACCAAGCAGTGTAAGATGGACAGAGATTGGACAAGTGAGGAAGTTGTATCCTCAATTGATTGATGCTTGAAAACCAACTTTTGGTGGTCCAAAAGCTTTTTCAGTGGGAAGGCGTTATCCAAAATGGATCCTAAACATCCTCTAAGTCTTCAAAAATTCAAAACTATCACATATGAAAAACCTTTAGAAATAGCAGATTACACTATCGGGAGGCAAAAACATGAAGAAAACAGTGAAATCAAGCCTATAATAGGCTTAAAACAACTTTGCACAGGAGCCATCGAATCTAGCGAATCAACGGTCCAGATCCGATCGGCATATCGCAAGCAGTGAAGGTAGGCAGAGCTTATCGGAGGCGTCCATATAAATGTTGTGATAGCGATCATCGAGGTCAATGAGGACTGTCAATCAAGTGCACAGATCAATGGCCTAGGTTAACCCGCCATATCGCATCAGCAAATTACAAGGGAGTGCTTACAATGGCCCAGGGGCTTATGCAATATGCGATTGCGACAAGTCACATCATAATATCGCATTGGAGCAACACAAAGGAGTGGGGATGATGCATGCAACTACGATAGCTAGACCCGACAAGATTATAAATGAAAACACATATATTTTGAGTTCTGGAAAACAGGGTTTTCCTTTGTATTTCGCGCTTTTGTTAAATATAAGAAAAACCAAAGAGATGCGAATAAAGCGATGAAAGGGGACGCGAAAGGGTTTATACATGAAGGTGTATATGTTTTGAGATCCAAAACAAGTGGGATTTCAAGCGAGCCATAGGCAATAAGTGGTTTTGACAGGGCTCCACCCGATCCCATCCACTGGTCGACACATCGTATGAGAAAACCACCTTTTCGAGCGGTAAATCTTCGTACACCTTCGACACCCGAAATGAATCTCAGCCATTGGATCAAAATCCTTCATATCAATGGTGGAGATGCAATCATGATATAAAGGTGCACCCGATAGGAATATAGTGCAGATTTATGAATATTTCAAGTCCGATGAACAATGTTTTAGTGGATTTTTCCTGTGTTTTACAGTGTTTCTCTTTGTAAACAGAAAATGCTATTTTTGGGGATTTCAAAGGTCCAATGGTCCCTTCCTTTACAGAACAGGTGGCCACCTTCCCTAAAGGCATTATGAAATGATTGCTAACACTCAGAAGGGGATTGGAGTGGACAGAGGCCGGGAGCTAGAGAGCCCGAGAAGGGGAAACGAACAGACATCATCGATTAGCTCTAAAGCTGCAGGCTGATAGAGACAGAAGGGAAGCAGTGCTGAGACAAAGAGAAAACAAAGATTGAGAGTCAGTGAGGAGAGTTTGTGTACTCAGAAAGACTTGGGGGATCCAAGTAAAGCCTTGTTGTTTTGTATATGTTGTGTAAGACTCAAATTGAGCACACTTTTGTAAAAATCTATTTTCAAAGACATAATAGAGAGGTCACCACTGAAGGCTGGACTAGGAGACGTAGCCCGAGAGTGTTGGGTGGACTCCTTGATTAAACTTGTTGTGTTATGTGTGTTGTCTATTATTTTTCTTTAACTGCTTCATTGTCTATGTTATTCACAATCTTATCAATACATTGCACTAAGTAATATAGACAAATCCATGCACATGAGTCTATAATACCTTAAAACTAATTTAAGATCTCAATTTCAGATCAAAATCTAGATTTTCATGTTTGCAGTTTCAACAGCTCAAAGCAATTTTTATTGACAGTTAGTGTTTATTTTATTATTTAAACCCTTTCATGTCTTTTAAGAAAGGGTCCTCAATTTGTATAAAACTTGACTTGAGAAGTTACACTTTTGTACTTCTGAATATATTTTTATCAGTAGTGGATCAAGGTTCTACATTTTTGTGAAGAAACTTTTTCAAGACTTGCACTTTTGTATTTCCTGGAAGTTTTCTCAAATAAGAAAGTGGAATCAGAGTGTCATTTACATTGGAAAGACTCAAATGCATGTGGTATTTCTATCACTGTTCTTTTGTCTTTTTTCCTTATGTGGTGAAGCATTCCCTTTTAAAATTTGCTATTGTTGATATATGTATGCTCTTCAAACAATTCTTTATCATGTCATTTCTGAAGATTTAGAATTGTTATAATTTAAAGATATATGTAGCAATATACATTGTTATGAATGTGATATGTTTCTTATAATTACTTTGTTTAATTTCTTAAAAAATTAATCGTTATATATGAATGCATCTTCCTATTTGATAAGTAAGCCATCTATATGATTATTTCTTTGTTAGGAATAATCAGAAATCGCATTGTTAACACATTACCCGAGTTAGATAAGTATATTTGTATATTTTTGAGTTATAGGTCAAAGCACTTATCATCTTTATTATACATTATAAAACAATCATCCATCAAATCATACATTACTAGGAAACTGGTCCCATAATATCCAGTTGGAGCCACCATACCAAATGAAAAAGGAGTTGTACTAAGGTCCAGACCTGGTGATTATCCCCAATGTTGGTGCTAGGATTTTAGAGGCGTCAACACCTCCTTAGGCACATTATTGCCAAGAGTGGGATCAAGGTAGACCCAGACAGAGTATGAAGCATCATGCAGATTCCTCATCCCATGAAAAAGAAAGCCATGCAGTACTTCTTGGGGAAGATCAACTTCCTAAGAAAGTTCATGTCTGATTATGCGCAGATTTTCAAACCCGTACAAGAGATGACCAAGAAGGACACAATGTATAGTTGGGGAAAGAAGTAAAAGGAAGCGTTTTCTTAGATTAAGAAAGCCATAGTAGAGGTGTCTGCATTGTGCAGCCCAAACTTCAACAAAGATTTCTTTCTCTACACGTTTGCTTACGATATTTCACTCCTTGCTGTGCTACCTCAGAAAGACGAGTTCAAAAATGAACGCCCCATCTCTTTCATGAGCGGGAGATCACAAGGACTTGAAATGAACTATCCTACTATGGAAAAACAAGCATATGTTGTATACAAGGAGGTTAAACATTTTAGACCCTACCTCTTGAAAAATCACTGGATTGTCTTTGTTCCACACCCAACAGTCAGATCATTGCTTGTTCAGCAAGAGCTCGGTGAGATATGGGTGAACTGGATGACTGTACTGCATGAGTATGATATTGACATCAAGTCAGTTCACACCATAAAGGATCATGGCCTTTGCAGATTAGTAGCTGAAGCAGTACATGTGCAAGAGGAAGAAATAGAGCTCGTCAGCTAGGAGCAAGAAATTGAAATGCATAATGTTGAGCGAGCCGCTCGCCACTTCGTGTGGAAAATATTGGTATGCAAGTGTGCATTAGTACCTTGAGCATGGAACCATGCCCTCTCACTTTTCTATGTTGTAGAAGAGGGCACTCCAACTGAAAGCTTTATCTTACCAGTTGGTGTACAGAATTATTTACAAAATATATCACAGCGACGTTTTTCTCAGGTGCCTGGAGGCACAAGATTTAGAAAGGGTGTTACGTGATCTTCATGACGGAGTAGCCGGGGGTCACTTCGCAGACAATAAAACAGTGCACAAGGTCATGTGGGCTGGTTTCTACTGGCTTACATTATTCAAAGATGAGCATGCCTATTCCCGCAAGTTTCCAATTTGTGAAAGATGCATCGACAGAAAACGAAGGTCAACAACCTCGTTGAATCCTGCCACAGTGGATGAACCATTCCAATAGTGGGGCTTGGACATCATTGGGTATATTTTCCAACATTTGCCAAAGCAATGCCACTACATCTTAACTACTAAAAATTACTTCACGCGGTGGACAAAAGCAGTTCCGCTGAAGTAATGACCAGGAATGCATCATCTTCATAAAATAGAACATCATATCAAGGTTTTGCATTCTTGTATCACTTGTTTTTCACAATGCAACATACTTCTCTTCGTTAAATATTTATGACTTTGCATTGAAAACTGGTATTGTCTTAAAGCATTTAGCTAACTAATCCTCGTATGGAAATGGTCTTGCCGAGTCTACAAACATTAATCGTATCTGCGTCATAAAAAAGATCATTTACTCTGAACAACGAAACTAACATTTCACTTTGGTGAATGCTCTATGGGCTGATCGAGTCACACCCAAACCCTATCTGAATACATCCCCCTACTTCCTGGTATATGGAAAAAAATACATCCTCCCACCAAATATCTACTTTCCTGTTCTCCAGTTATCCCAAGAATCCCAAGGCAATCCATGTCTATTGTTTTAGCATAGGATGGACACATTACACAAGCTGCAGGAAGAAAAGGTGAAAGAGAAAGAAAAGTTCACACTTCACCAGAACCGTATCAAGAGATGGTTCAATAAGAAGTTTGCAAGGAACACCAGCTTCGATGTGGGAGACTTGGTATTGAAGTTGGATAAACCCCATGAAGACAAAGGTAAACATACGAAGTTTCAGTCCCTATGGATTGGCCCATTTACTATTCATGAGAAGCTTGTCCAATACATGTATCCTTTACAATCACTTGACAGGAAGATTGACACTCTCCCTGTCAATGGCCAAGACTTAAAATGTTATTTTATTTTCTTTTCTACTTTGATTTATTGTTTTTCTTTACTTGGTTGATTTGTGCTTTGTTTTTCAGTTGTTTGTTTTGTAAATAAGTGTTGTCCCACACTGTGTTCTGGCTTCTGAATGTGCATGAGGCTGAAGTTAAAAGAGTCTTGTAACACTGCAACACTTGGCCAGTCTTGTGTCCATCTTCTTTATGCTTGGTTGTAACTTTTGGCCAATGAAGTCTTGATGGAAAATATGATTCATCTGTAAGGAATTTTTGGTCAAACCATGAACCTGTGTCGAGTCTAGGAAACCTCATGCCTATACTCAGTTTTCTGCTCTATGTGTTCAAGCTTATCCAACTAGTAGAAACAGAGAAGGGGAAATCTAAACGAACAAACATGAATTAGAGGTCTTACATGCTTCTCTAAAGGAACAACCTCTTCTACTCTCAATAAGTCAAGATCCCTCTTGTGCCCCAAAATAAATAAGTGCCTATGCACAGTCCTCTTTCAAAAAAAATAAAATAAGAACAAAGGTGAAAGAAGAGAAAGGCTTCCTACACAAAGAGGTGAAGCAAGCAACTCCACCGGGGTACTGTCTAGGGTCGTTGGTAGTGGAGCAATGTTGGTGTTCCTACGTGACTCCATCGAGGTACTGCCTAGGCCTGCTGGAAGCAGAGAAACACCAAAGATGAAAACTTATACTCTGGAAATCTTACGCTCGCCAGCCAAACTACCCTTCCCACTTTTAAACATAGTGGTCTCACTACATTTTGTGTTGTGTTCAGCTGAGTCAGTACAAGGTGAACTGTGTCTGTTTGCAGGGTAAGTGGGGAAGCTGAAGTGATCTGCATAACGAATCAATACTTCTCGAAAGGCTAAGGCCTTGTGCTGAAAATGAACCAAAACAGAGAAACTGTTATTCAACTAGTGTGTCACCAAGTGTTGTAGTGACTGCAACACCCTCCAAAATTTTGGCTTGCATCCAAATTTCAGAGCCTTCCTTGGTTTTTCATTTGAATTTTTCAAACACTCGAGCTCACCCCATGAGCTCTCATGAAGTATTTTCACCTTTTTGCTTGTTTGACCAAAGGTTGTCTTTCAACATGTTGATTTCTTTGCCATTCTTGTGATCTAATTCTGGTGAGTTTGAAGGTTTGTGTTTGTGTGTCTGATTTTTCTTCACTATGTAAACATCCATCATACTCACACACAAAAATGTAAATAATGTCACACAAGTGTCTTCAAAGTTATTTGAAGGTCTATCACAAGTGTCTCACTTGTCGCTATCAACTCCAAGATAGTCTCACTGAGGGCATGCTTTTTCTTATTGTCATGGTGGTCTATGTTGTCTCGTCATCAATTATGCTAAGTGTATGTTCATAATGTCAATCCACACAAGTTTTCTTTCTTTCAACACTTACCCATTTTCCTGAAAATTTGCCCGACTAGACAACCCTCTTCCACCAAACCCCGACTGAGCTGCACTGCACAGTCTTAGCCCTCAGTGACCATGCTCTACTACCCAGAACTCCGTAGTGCTTGAGTATGGCCCCTAGGTCAGATGAAATGCGCAAGCCCGAAGGTGAGAAACCTGTCTACCTCCCAAAATTGTGCAGAAACTACCTCCCTATCCAACTGAACTGTGAATTTCTCAATCACACTCATCAACCCTCCTCCTTGCCTGCTGGGAGCCTACAGTTCTCTAAGGCCTAGGTTTGCACTATTCCCTAAAATTGCACAAACATGCACAATTGGTCATATGTTGCCTTGCTTTGCACTGTTCCCAGAATTTCCCAGATGAACCTTGTTGCCTTTCTTTTCCCTACCACTAGAAATTGCACAAAAAAGTGTAGAAGTTACCCTGCTGACTGTCCTGCACTATTCGTAGAAATTACGCAGTCATGAACAAAAATCCCTCTTCAATACTGATCCGTATTCCATCTAGAAATTGTGCAGTCATGACTAGCAGTCCCTCTGAAGCCCTGCTCTATCTTCCCTTTGGAAATTGCGCAGAACTAACCAACAGACCCTCTACAACCCACTCTATGTTCCCTATGAAAACTGCACAAAAGCTGCCCCCCTCAGGGTCCCACCTTGCAGCTGACATTGGTGACTCTCATTGCACAGTTTTTCCCGACAGTGTAGGTTGTCCTCCCGAAATGCCTCATTCTAGCCTGAGTTGCACTCTGCGCTATCTCAATGAGTTGTCTTCCCTCCCTGTCACCTAGACCACAAGAACAATGCATCATGATAGACTAGGAGGTTTTGGATTTGATGTCGTCCTGTCATGAGTGAATTACAAGAACAGGTATGCTGCTAGATCATGGTGAGATGATGAACTGGATGAAGAAGGAGCGCACATGCTAGAGGAATTGTTGTAGTTCGACATACATACCAAGCATATCAAGCAACAAGCAAAAGGAACACATGCATTGAAGCATTAAGCAAGGCCAAGACCATCGAAGACCCCGCAGCACTATGCCATGCGGAGGAGAAGACAAAGCAAACTAATAGTATATCCATCACTCAATAGTGCAACAACTTGACATGGACACCACAGTCAGCCAGTACATGTTAGCAGTGTCACAACGAGTTGTGTCATCAGTTGTCTCGGCCACATCACCACTATGGGTCATATCTGTTGTAACTGAATGTAATGTAAAGTGAAGTCCAATGGACGCACACAAAAGTTGAATATTCATGTCAGTTGAAAATTAATGGGACATTGAATAGTCATGAGGGTAGTCCAAGAGTCACAAGGGTCAAGCATCACCCTTAGCTATATATACCCTTCCCATTGTCTGAGCAAGGAATTTTTACCTTGGCTCCTCCCATGTAGGCTTAAGAGTTTGCAGTTTGTTATTTGAGGAGTGAGGAGTGGATCCAATGTCCCACTACTGGGACTAGTGATGTATGGTGTACAGATGTGTCTTGGGACTTTTTCTTAATTCAAAACCCTGTTTTAGGCCATCACATTTTCACGCATGTTTTCTAGATGTTTGTAAGGCTACTCTTTAAACATTTGTATTGCATGTTTTCTTAAACTGTACTAAGATAGTTGAACTACTTTGGTTATTTTAATACTTACATTGTTGAATATGTGTTGTATTGTTTATCATTGTTGTCTCATTCGTGTGCGCTACTCTGTAGGGCATTAGGCAAACCATTATTGTTCTCTTGGTTATAACGATTGCCACCCTCGTGTGGACTACTCCGCTAGATGGTGTACGCGTTTTCCTTTGCAATTTGGTTTTAACGACTGTCGCACCTGTTGTGGACTACTCCACTAAATGCTGGACATACCCTTGTTGTTTTCACATGTGTCTCTCCCTGGTTGGTACTACTACCTCTCATATAAAGGCTCACTTTTACCCTTTCCCTTACAATAAGAGAACCTAGACACAAAGTTACATTACACACTCACCAGACATACTCAACTTGCTTTTTGAAGATACAAGCATAACACTCTCATGTACTGAACAACAAGAGCTAAGGAAAATCTCTAAGATAATGGCAACCGGGCCATCGTCCTCGATGGGACTCCTACACCAAACAGTGTGAGGTCTAGTTGGGACTTCATACCAGGGAGATCCACTAAATTTTGGCAGGTCTAGCACCATCAACACCTTTTTAACCCAAAGGAATGTTAATATCCCATCTACTATTTAGTATTTTAGAAAAGACATATTTCATTAATAACTCTAAAAACCATTGTTCTGGCTTGGCGATCAAATATTGACAATGCGATTCACAAGTGTTGATATTCATGAATAAATTGGCTTGTGATGAGACCTCTTGTCTTACAAAAAAGTGTTTTGAGCCATTATCCAAGCTTGTTGACCATACGTGATAATGTCATAACAAGCAAAGCTCGTGATCATGGGAGGCTGGATCTTTTAGGAGACCCCTTATCTGTCAGTTTTTTCACACAATTTTTAATTTATACTCTAATAATGTGTGCTAATAGATGGGGAGATAAATCCTCTCCTTACGAGATAGGATAACATGGAAGAGTTATTGAATACTAAACTTATTTGTTTTTTTTTTGTCACTTTAGTAGTTGTTTTCTAAGGTAAGTTGTCGCAAAATAGAATTATCTTATATTATAAAGTGGAATTATCAAAATGACAAGGAAACACATTAATAGTTTCAAATATGAAGCTGAAAGATACCAATTCGATGATTATTTTGATATTCTTCCTTTTACTAATGAACTTCATTGAAAAAGAGTAAAAATTTCAGATGTATCAGACCAAAGATTAATGTGAAAAAGCTTTTCAACTAAAATATTTGGTAATATTACCAAGATGATTTTCAAAGGGGAACAAAACGAAATATCATGAAATCAGATCCGAAAGCATGATAAAAAAGAAATGCAAACCAAATTAACAAAACAAACCATTGCAAACAAAATCATGAAATAGAAAAACTCAAAAAAGATAAAAGTAATATCTTGACATAAGGCATTAAGATCTTGTTATGATTTTTTCAAGCAGAAGTGTTGTCTTGCTTCATGAGTTTCTCTTTCATGAGTTTATTAAAAACGAACTAATGACAAGTTTTGATTAAAAATTTCACTGGACATCTTAATAGAGATTTATTTCCTTTCTTAAATCTTGCTTTAAAACATATCACAAAAATGATAAGAAAAATTTCAAGTTAAGAAAATCTCCCTGAGTAAGGTTTGAAAGATGCTCCATTTAGTATTTATGTTTATCACAACTGACTTATTCAAAAAAGTTGGATTATACCAAAACCGAAAAAAGGACAACAAAATATAAGAAAGAAAAAATGGAGCAGAAAATAACAAATTGAAATAAAAACATACAAACAGATGATAATAAAATTGCAAATGCATACCTAAAAGAATTTGATAGTCAGTTTACCTCAATGGATCTTCGTCTTCTTCCATGTATTTATTTAGAATTTTTTAAATCATATTTTTATTTAATTAACAAAATGTTAACAAAAAGAAATCTAATCTATTCGTAATATTAATCTACAAAAACAAATTATTACTAGGTAAAATCCATGTAAAATCAAACTTCCAATGTAACCATTCAACTGCTTTGTTTACTACATGTACACACCAATCAGATTTCAATAACAAAAGCACAATTGAAACAACAAAAGGAAATTTGAATTGATTATGTACATCTAAAAATAAAGTATGTACAAATAACAACTTATTTACAAATAACTTATTTGAAAACCATCTCTCTTGGAAAGTTGTCTCGAAACAAATATCTATCGAATCTTAAAAGTATGGATGTATATTTATAAGAGATTCAAAACTAACCAAAGGAGAAGGTAGCAAGGAAGATTGTGAGGGAACATTATCACGAGTTAAATTTTGTCAATAATGAGATAATTGAAATGAAATGAACATCAGATTAATTTGAAAAACAAAAGTTTTTTGATATTTAGGATTAAAATTTCGAATAACATATTAATTGTATTTAGTTAATGCATCTTGAGGGTGTTCAATGCTTAGATATTGAACATGCCTACATAAAATATCAACAAAGAAAACATAATGAAAGAATTGAAAGAAAGCAATCATAACCAATTTTCTATGAACATTAAAATTACAACATAATGTTATAGGGCCACTCTTGAACCTATCACTAAATTTAGTGATCGAATTGTCACTAAAAGAGAATTCCAACAAAATGCTATTGTTGAAAATAGAAACAAGAAATGATACAAATAGAATCTAGAATATTCTAATTTTAATTTGTCCTTGAATTAAAATTGTGAATTAAATTCAAATTTAGTCTCACCAGCTCTTGGAAATAATTAATTAATTCATTATGGATTAATTAGTTGGATAAATTCAAGCTAGAAGTCTTTCTGAAGTCATGCAACAATTATCCCTTAAATTAAGGATATTATCCCTTAATTAAGGAAATAAGATTGAGTTATATTTGAGTTTTAATTAGTTAGCTCATTTTATTGAGTTAAGTCCAGTTAAATTAGTTCTAAATTGTTTGAGGAACTAATTGTGAGTTCAGTCAGTTAATGCATGCACGCATCCAACTAGTGTACTCCAGATAACTGAAGATTCTCTCATCAGAAACTCATGCATGTCTATTCAGAGAAAGACCCAGTTGAGCTAAATTTCAAGGATAGGTTATTATCAATTCAATGAGTTTTCTTATAAAGGAAACTCATCCATGCAGAAGGAATAAGGTTCTTTGAGGATTGCACAGTTTTACAGGGTGTGAGATCAGTGTGAGTGATCACTGTTACACTTGGTAACAGTAGGATCACCCAGGAAAAACAACACAAGAAAATAGGAGGCTTGGAGGGTAGAGGAGAAGGTTCATGAGAAGCCTTGTTTGCGTGTGAGCATCCAGGAGGATTGTACTGAGAGATGGTTAGCAGTGGGAGCTAAGGCTTTGTGTAATTCTTAGATATTTCCACCTTGTATGATAATACAGATAGTGGGGTTTTTAGCCGAGGCTTTCCCCTGAGTATTCTTCTATGTTTCATTTGCTTTGATTCTTCTCTGGTTATGTTTGTTCCGCTTGTTCTTGCTCAAATCCTTTAAGCTTCTGCTAATTGATTGTAGAAGTAGATTAAAGTATTTTTCTTTAGTTATATTGCATTATCGAGTTAATCTATAATCACATTTTCTACATAGATCTCAAAGATAGATTTGTAGATAATTTGCAGGAAATTCTACATGGTATTAGAGCCTAGTTTATCGGAGCTGTGAACAGTATACAGAGAAGATAATTCAAAGTTTGAAGTTCGGGGTTGCAATTGCAAATCGAATTCATCTCATACTTCAAGGTTGGTCAATGGCGTTCTATGGCTTGAGACTCGAGTATGCCTTGGATGGCATCTCAAACTACATAGCATGGAAAGATTGCATGGAGGTTGTATTAGAAGACAACGCCTTGAAGGATTTCATTGATCAAGATATCCCAAAGCCAGGTTAAACTAATGCACAAGAGTTGGTTGAATGGAAGAAGTGTGGGGCGAGGGTGAGATGGATCATCCTTGAGGGAGTTCGAGAACATATTGTCACAAGTCTCCATGGGAAGGATACTCCATATTCAATGTGGAAGACATTGAAGGACCTCTACCAGAACAGTAGTGACCAGAGGAAATCAATACTCAAGGACAAGCTTCGAAGAATCAAGATGGAGAACGAAGATACTATTTCCACATATCGGCACAAGCTCTCCACTTGCAGAGATGAGCTTAGAAGTGTGGGAATAACTACTGCCGATGATGATATGGTGAGCCTCTCTCTCCGTGGCCTTCCAAAGAGATGGAATAGCTACCAGGACTCTGTGAATGGAAGGGAGAAACTACCGTATTAGGAATGACTGTGGTCAAATCTCTTGCAGGAGGAGCACACGAGATGGTTCTTCATCCGAGGATGATGAAGAAAATCCTGCCTTAGCAAGTAAGGCAAGGAAAGGGAAGGGGAAGGTGTCCCTTTCCGAATCGAATTCTTATCATGGAGGGAAGAAGGTTGACAAGTCTAAAGTGAGATGATTTAATTGTCATGAGATGGGTGATTATGCGACTAATTGCCCGTCGAAGAAGTCTAAGAAGGGATCCTCAGAAGGATATGAAGGTGAGGCATTAGCCTCTCAGTTCGAGATGGACTTCACCCTCATCGCATGCATGGTGTCATCGATGATGGGTTTGGATTGGTTTCTTGACAGTGGGGCCTCATTCCACATGACCAGAGATAAAAGTTTATTCAGTACCTTAGAGGAGAAAGACCTAAAGATGCGCATAGAGATGGGTGACAATGAAAGGTATAATGTTTCAGGAGTGGGCACGGATGCTTTTCAGAGGGAGCATGGAGCTCTTATCACCTTGACAGATGTGAAGTATGTGCCTAGACTGAATAAGAATTTGGTATCGATCGCGATGTTGGAGGACAAAGGCTACGATGTTGTCTTCAGTAGGGGAAAGGTTTTCCTTAGACACATCACCACGAGACAGGTGAAACAGATCGGTTCATGAGTCAAGAACCTGTATTCTCTTGAGGTTCAAGATGCATACAAATCCTTGAGGAGCAAGGAAAATGTTAGAGACTTGGTGGTTGGGAGGGAGAGTAAATTACCTCTCAACATGCAGACCCAGAAGAAGTCTCAAACAATTTTGGAGGAGCCACAATTGGAGATACTGAGAGGAGACCAAGTAGAGGCATCCACTCATGCAGAGACCTCCAATAGGGGGAAATTTCGAGCCAAGTGTGTAGAGGGATCACATGCAGCCATACCTCTAGGTGTGAGGTGGGGCGATGTGAAGTGATAGTCTCAAGAAGGCTGAAATTGGGAAGGGTCCATTGAGAGGTTTATCTCATGGATCGTACCTTGCTACGGGATCCCAAAGTGCATAGTAGCAGGAGGAATCAATGGGATTGATGCAGTCAGAGATCAAAGTGATAGAGGCTAGAGTAGTCAGATACTGAAGAGCACAGAGAATGATTGACAATAATGCAGAAAGGTTGAGTCAGCGGAAATGCAGAGTTATTTAGTTGATAGAGGCAATAGTAGTCAAAGACTTTGATGACAGAGGCATCATTCTGATTGAGGTTGGATGTTTTTTTTGTTTCTGGAAATTGCTAGAGCAACAACACTAGAGAGAAGTGTTGCATGCAGAGCATTCCAAAGGTTCAGGATCGGGATCGAGTTGAATTCCTTTCTTGTTGAGAGGGAGTGTTGAAAATAACAATAAGAAAATGATAAAAATAGAATCCAGAATATTCTAATTTTAATTTGTCCTTGAATTAAAATTGTGAATTAAATTCGAATTTAGTCTCACTAGCTCTAGCAAATAATTAATTAATTCGTTATAGATTAATTAGTTGGAGAAATTCAAGCTAGAAGTCTTTTTGAAGTCATGCAATAGTTATCCCTTAAATTAAGGATATTATCCCTTAATTAAGGAGATTGGATTGAGTTATATTTGAGTTGTAATTAGTTAGCTCAGTATACTGACTTAAGTCCAGTTAAATTAGTTCCAAACTGTTTGATGAACTAATTGTGAGTTCCGTCATGCATCCAACTAGTGTACTCCAGATAACTGAAGATTCTCTCATCAGAAACTCATGCATGTCTATTTAGAGAAAGACCCAGTTGAGTTAAATTTCAAGGATAGGTTACTATCAGTTGCATGAGTTTTCCTATAAAGGAAACTCATCCATGCAGAAGGAATAAGATTCCTTGAGGATTGTGCAATTTTATAGGGTGTGAGATCAGTGTTACACTTGGTAACAGTAGGATCACCCAAGAGAAACAACGCAAGGAAAGAGGAGGCTTGGAGGGCAGAGGAGAAGTTTTGTGAGAAGCCTTGTTTTCTTGTGAGCATCCAGGAGGATTGTACTGAGAGTTGGTTAGAATTGGGAGTTAAGGCCTTGTTTAACTCTGAGATATTTCCACCTTGTATGATAATACAGATAGTGGGGTTTTTAGCTGAGGCTTTCCCTTGAGTATTCTTCTGTGTTTCATGTGCTTTGATTCTTCTTTGGTTATATGTGTTTTGTTTAATCTTGCTCAAATCCTTTAAGCTTCCGCTAATTGATTGTAGAAGTAGATTAAATTATTTTTCTTTAGTTATATTGCATTATCGAGTTAATCTACAATCATATTTTCTACATAGATCTCAGAGGTAGATTTGTAGAGAATTTGCAGGAAATTCTACCGCTATAGATGAAAGTTTTCAAAATAAAATCAGAATAAAAAGTGTTAGAAAACTGCAAAGCTAACTCATCAAAATGTTCAGGATAAAATTTGTGTTCAGCAATAGGAGACAAAATCATAGCATGTGACTCTTCATGACATATATCATTTTTTATAATTAGTGCACTTTGTATAGGATAAAAATATTTGTCATCATCATCACTGTATTCATCATAAATTACCTCCTCTTGGAAATCAAATAACTAATTTGTACTAACAAAATCAGAAAATATGAGAGAAGAAGATTTTGAAACGTCATTGATGATAAAGAATTATCATCTAAATGAGAAATATTTTCGAAATTAGTGATAAACTTGTTTTCAACTGACAGATTAAAATGGTCATTATTTAATGAAATTTGATTGGAAAAGTTATTACGATAATGAAAATAATGACTACTAGAATATAATGTTGGTTGGAAAGAGTCATCTTGCTAATTTATTGTATTATCATAATTCTAGTTTAATGGAATTCTTTCAGTTGTAAAAATGTATTTTGAATTTTTAGTATTCACCTTAAGAGAAGATATATTAACATATTAATTATTTAAATCTTTTTGTTGATTAGATTCTATTGGGCCTACTTGTTGATCACCAGAATCATTAGAAATTGTCTCAATTACATTTCAATACGACAAGAATGCAATTGAAAGATGAAGAATTCATTTCAATAATTGATGAAAATAGTAGTGCTATGTATACACTTACATAAATAAATTTTATTACATAATTGAATCAAGTTACACGAACCCCAAAAATATTTCAGTAGTGAAGATCCCCTGCAGCCAACAACTCAAACTTTGTTTGTAAAGAAGACTTCAATCTCACTACAATAGTACACATGAGAGTTGAACTCCCTCTACAAATAGGTTACAAGGCTAAGCATTACTCCGCTTCTCTTCCTCCTGGATTCGAATCCCCCTATTCCTATTCTAACTATGCATATTAGTGCCTATCATGCAATTCTAATCATCAAATTCCCCACCCCCCCTTCCCAGGCCAAAAATTCCTTATACAATTTAGTGGAGAGATTATTTATACCCAACTTGAGGTGAAATTGTGAAAATATTAGCAACTCCACATATCTATCCACAGCCAAGAAATTAAATTAGGTAGTTATTTCTTTTGTTGAATCACATATAAAATGTCGATTGCCTGTGTTGATAAAGTGCCCAATTTAGCTTGTTGTTGAGTTTAATTTGTTTTCTGTTGGCCACTACTGAGTAGATAGCTAGGTAGGCTTATGCTCTTCACGATATTAGTCTTCGTTTAATTGAATACCATGGATCATTGAATACCATGAGTCATATTGGGTCATCAAAATACCATGGATCTCCTTTTTTTTCCTTTTTATTATTTAATAAAAAGAGTTTATAAAATTTTATCCTTTTATTAATCAAAAATAATTTAATAATCACTTTTTAATTTAATTGAGTAATAAAAAACAAACATCATTTTCTTAATATCAACTCAAAATAATTATATTTCTTAAACCAAACCTTAAACCCACAAATAACTTAACAGGCTAAAAAAATAAGAAACAAACATTATTTCCTTACTATCAACTCAAAAGATATAATACAAATTTGCAAAAATACACAAATATCTCCATAAACTTTCTCTCCCCAAATTTATTTATTTTATTTTCTATATTGTATAAACACATTTACAAAGACATGTTGGTCATGGTCATCATGCTCCCAAACTCCTCCATATCAATTCTTCCATCACAATTTCTGTCATATCTTCCGATCATCGTTGTACACCCTTCGCAATCCTCTCCCTCCTTCAGCCCTAAGTTGAGCAGGACATGTTGAAGTTCCCATGCGCTGATGAACCCATCCCCATTCTTATCAAAAATACCGAACGCTTTCTCCAACTCCTCCTCCATAAACACTTTCTCCTCCCTCTCGTCATTCTCATGAGCTTCCTCCCACAGATTCAGAAAAAAACTGCAGAATTCATCAAAGCTCATATGCCCCCGGGAACCCATCGCCATTTTCATATTATGATCAGAGATGCATGGCATCCCAAGCTTTTGCAGTAAACCTTGTACATCCTCTGCACTGACGATGCCGTCACAATCGCTGTCCAAGGTATTGAACAACCGAGGTACGTCCCATCTATGGACGATAGCCATGCTTCTTTCAATTACACATGCACTAGATGACTCGTATTCTCCAGCTGCCATTATCTCCGAGTCTTTAGGATGGTTAAAGCCAGAAAATTTGGTTTTCATCATTTGAGAAACCCAAACATAAACATAAAAGCTGCAGACGCTACACAATTTCTCCACCCACCTCAGTGCCATGGACACAACAGTGCTCCAGTACAGAGACATGACACAAATGTTAGAAACCGCACAATTTCTGATCATATCACGCACCATCTTTGGTATGTGGGATGAATGAAAAAACACACACATATATAGACTGGATATTACTGGGGCGTCACCGAGACTGGATGTTACAGGGGCGGCGATTCCCCTTACAAAGTTATTGGAGTAAGTTGCCATGAAACTCAGCGGAAACCACCCTTCAGTCTAATAGTCTTGATTTTTCTGTTTTAATAAATAGTGGTAGCGATGTATGAAGGTTCCGGGAAGGTGTTCGACCCACATTTCCTTGTCAATAGGTCAGAACGCTTCTCTTCTTCTTTTTCCTTTTTATAATCATGATGTGCCGTATACCTCAATATTTTGTATTTTGTTAGATTATCGAAATGTTAAATTTATTATTATTATTGTCATCCTTACGTTTTGTAAATTGATGTATAATTGAAATAAATTATATTATTTAAAAAAATAAAAAAATAAAATATCTATGGAAAAATTTACATAAATGATGTTTAAGAATTAGTTTAATATAATAATTACATAATATTGTAATAATTAATTATTTAATTATTTTTAAATAATAATAATAATAATAAAATTATTTACTTGTTATAAAATTCATAACAATGTCATGAGGGTGATAGAATGAAATTTATTTTAAATCATGATAAAAAAAATTTAACAATGTCATATGATGATGTAAGGTTTTTTTTTAAATCACATAACAATAAAATTTTTTAATGATTAAAGAAAAATGATCTAATTTGTGAATGGTAATATTGATATGATATTTATATTATATTTTATATTTATATAATATTATAAATGGTAAATATATATTTAATTAAATAGAAATAAGTAATAATCAAGAAAGATAAAAGTTAGGGTGTTTGTATATTTAGCTGTATAACCGTATTTGGTAAACATATATGGAATGTGAACAACAAATCGAAAGATAATTGTGAGATATATTATTATTTACATGATGTACATTTATAATACATCTTACATGACCATTGGATTCCATACTTCAAGGTCTCTTGGACTCCCTTTGACTACTCACATTCCACACAGACCCTTAGAGGATTAGGTGTCCAGCACTCTCCCTCTTAATCCAAAGGGGTATGTATGAGTCTAACAAGAGAGTTGCAATACAAAATGTGCAAAAATGCATGGCAACACTAGGTTGAATGTGCTCTTTAAAATGTTGGTATAAGGGGGTGGTTTAAGGATGACCACCAACATTGGAATGCTCAGTGCAGTTCCAAGAACTCTTCCAAATCTGGCAAGACGCTGAAATATTCTGTTAGAGGAAGTGTCCCTAATGATTTGGAGAGGGAGACCTTCAACTTGGAAAAGGGAGGTCTCCAACTTGTGGTGGTTTAAGGATGACCACCAACTCTGGAATGCTTAATGCAATTCCTGGCAAGAAGTTGAAGTCTTCTGCTAGAGGAAGTGTCCTGAATTCTTTGAAGAGGTAGAAGCTTAACCTGAAAATGGAGGTCTCAACTACGCATGGATAGTTTAAGGACGACCACCAACCAAAGGCATGCTCAAGGATATCTCTGTCTTTGGATACAACTTTGAGTTTGGTATGACAGGTTGTGGCTTAGGCTCGCTTGATGTGGCTTTGAAGTTTGTACATGACCATCACTTCCCCCCTTGTCACATACAAAGTGAGAAGATGGAGAAAAATCCACTACAAGACTATTCAATATTTTATAACAAGTTCTGACATATCACTGAAATATCTTCTTCGCTATTGAAGCCCATTGCCAAGAAGCGATCCATCGAAGATGAATCTTTGTTCTTGGAGGAGGCTTGTTTTTTAAGCATTTGTTTGAAGAATGAGTGCTTTTATGACAATTCTCACATGGATGAAGATCAAAACAATGATCTTTCATATGGTCAACTCGGTCACAATGTTGGCATTTAACATTTTGTTGTAGTTGTTGTAGAAAATGACCAGAATCTAGAACAACTCAAGGTGAAGTGTCATGAAGAAATCCTGCACTCTAAAATTTGATGGGCTTGTAATAGTCTGGATTATGAAAGGACATATCATTTTCATATCTAATACCAGTTTTATGCTTGTTGTTGACAAGCTCTTCCCAAGGTTTGATGATGGACTTGGGAAGTGCAGGCTGAATTTCTATTTTTGCATTCAAATCTATTCTCGCACTAAGCTCATTGATTTGAACAATTTTTGGCTGCTGATTAGAGTGAACTTTGGATTAAAAAATGAGATTACTTTGAAAAAAACAAGTTCAAAATGTTGTCTTTTTTGTTGTAACTCATTTCACTGAAATTGATATTCAAATTGCAAAAAACAAAATTCAAGCTACAAAAAATCAATCTTTTCATGTGCAAGCAGGCTCAAATGTATGTTAGAGTGATTTTGCTGACTTTTACCATATCATCAACATTGGATTGTATCAACAGTTGATTATGTCATGGTATTGAGTAACTCTAATACATGGTGTTGAGTAACTCTAATACATTATTACTTCGAGCCATATGCAAAGGTAAAGAATCAACAAATGAAAAGTATAATCTTTTATATAAAATACACCCAAACACTGCTCTCAATCTGATTTTTCTATATATTAGTGTTGTGCGTTGACAATGTCACGATATCTCATGCAGATAATTCTAATCTTTAGAAAATTTTGACCAAGTTTATATTCTTCCTGGTAACAATAGATGCCTCGAAGTATTCAAACGTTGGTAGCTCAAAAAACATTTCATCCCAATGCATATAAACTTTCACCGCACATACAAGGTTAAATACTCAACGCAAATTAACTCACAACTCACTTCATTCAATGTTTTATGAAATGTTGTCATATGTACAACGTTTTTTTTATGACCGCCTCCAAGAAAAACATGAACTTTTGTTTGGTTCCAATCTCCCTGTATCATCAATGTGGTAAAAGCCAAGGATATATAAAATCCTCAAATAAAGATACAGGGAATGAATCTCAATGGCCGCATTTCTCAACAAAACTTTGAGCAGCGCTTTTGTTTTTAAATAAATCCCAGCGTCCTCAATAATTCATTGAGGCTACGTGTTGTTTACTCTCAACGTTGAATCTAAAGTGAATCAAAACATACCATTTTGTGTCCAACTGCGAGGCTATCAAAACAATACGATAACTTAACGAGGAGAGTATTTTGTGCTACAAAATCAAGGTTATGAGGGGGCTTATTAAAAAAAATAATTCTTTATTTCTTAGATTATGGATTGAATAATATTTTTAAATCTATAGTAAAATATCACATATACATAATTGATAATGCAATTTATTTTCGAAATCAATACCATTTAAACTAAGACTATAAATAAGTTAACTTTATATTAATAATTATGGTTATTTATGACATCGCCAGTCATCCCTTTCCTCTGTAATGTTTCTTTCACTAGCACTATGATCCTTGCAATGGATGCATCAAATATGATTAGACAATTTTTTCCTGTTGGTGATGATTCTGTAGCATTAATATTAAAACTTTACCATCATACCACAAGTTACCAGGCATGGGCCTAGTAAGATGTTCTGGACAAGATTGTCTTATTGGTGATCAATGTGTAGCATTAATATTCAAGCTTTACCAGGCGTAGGCCTATAAGATGTTCAATATTACAACCAATAACATTACAAATAAATGTTAATAATTTTTTTTGTAATAAATAAAATAATAAATTCTAAAGTTTTACTTTATGAAATTGAAAATTATTCAATAGGTTTAACCAAAGTAATACATGGTCAACCTAAAACCAATGGGTAATGCCACAGAGCGCCAGGTATAAAAAAAAATAAAAAAATACATAAATATATTTAACAAAATAAACTTCTATATTAAAGTGTATATATCTTAATATAAACTAATCATATTTCTTAATTTTAAGTAATGACATTTAATATTATAACATTTTATTAGTGGTTTTATTTTTGTGATTAAATTTTTATTTTTATTATTTTTAATTTGATGAAACTATATTTAAGCTAAGCTGTAGATTCTAGCTATTATGTACCTTTATTATTGTAATACATTCAGTTTTTATTTGCCTTTAATGTAATTTTAATTAATTTATTTTAATTTTAATTATCTACATATAATTATTACATATCTATAATTATTACATATCTCTAGTTAAATTTTATTTATTTTATTTTATGTTTTACAAAGGTAAAGTTTATGTGTTACCAACTGGATATTTGGGAGGCAGAGGCCAACTTGACTACGAAGTGGAAAAGGCAGCAATTCCATTCAAACCCAAAGCTTCATGACTGTTAAATGGACGGTATTTAAGTCTGTTATAAATTCCTTTATTTAATGAAAGATATTGTTTGGTGGGTCTAATTAAGATCTATTGTTCCAATTACTTGAGAAAAATACTCAAACAATAGATTATAATAAATTCGATTAACTCAAATTCATTTAAAGCCAAATCTGACATGGGCTTGGATGTTGCTGAAGTTTAGGTTGTTCCTAATATATAGTTGGATATTCTTTAATGACATATGTGTTTGTTGCGCAGCAAAATTTTAGGTGCTTTGGAAAGAAATTGCATTCCTGGATCTAAAGTATTTGAAAAACAACCTTATTTTAGGTGCTTTGGAAAAATTTTGCATTGCTGGAGTTTGAGGATCTAGAGTATTTGAAAGACAACCTTTGAACCACTGCCTAGTGCCAAAATACAGAGTGTGTTCAGAAATTCTCCAATGCAACTTGTAACAATTCTTTGAAATTTTTAATAATTGCCCTCTCAATGTGAACTTTAAAACATAATCCATTGAACCTATTAATGTTATGTATCTAAAAACATATATATTTGCCAGATTAAATCATAAAACCATTGTCAATATATTTGTTTTTTAATTTTGGCAATGCGCACCAATCTCTTTTAAATATGCCAAATCCACGGCTCAATGGTGAGAAGAAATCAGTCTCCTGATCTTTTCGAGGGCAGAGGTCGAATACCAAATACTATCAGTCTCTGAAAATCTATTTTATGCCCTGGATTGCAGTTGTATATGCTATAAAGTTTATATTATATTTTAAATTTAAAAGATGAAATTAATTGTAAATATAATTTTGTATTTGAAATATGTTTGTGTGATGAAAGAGAATCTAATTTAAAGATATTTAAATAATCATAAATATTTTGATTATCTTCTTAAAAATTTGAAAATTAATTTTTATTAATAAAATTTGATAAAACTAATTATAAATATTAACCAAATATTATCAATTGAATTTATTTTAATTGATTTTCAATATTTATAAAATTTTCAAGTAGTTATTCGATTTATTTTTCCCACTATATAATCTAAATGACGAAAACAACTATCTTTTAAAATATATCTATCTATACTTTACACAGAATATGTAAAACTTTCTAAACAACCAACTCCATAAAAACATTATCAATTGCAATTAATAAAATAAGTCAATTATTAAAACATACTAATTTTAAATTCAACATTTTTACTTTAATTTAACTACCTTTAACCTAAGGGGCAAGTCCTAACTACTAAATATTTGAAATTTGTAATATAATATTTAACTAATTTTATTTCCTTTATCATTTATTTAACAATATAACATATTGGGTTGGAGTATGCCTTAAAACTCCCTCTGGTTGGCTAAGAGGTCGTCTTCCTCGGACATAAGGAAACAAGTTAACGGCCCAAGACCCAAAGGCATCTGGCAGGAGTGAAAGCACCAAAGCCTGCTCCCTTACTGACCACCAGTGGGTTATTACAGGTGGTGTGGTTTTCCTTGGTTTGACACGTGAATTTGATAAGTTTTGCCACCTTAGGAAAAAAAAACAATATAACATAAATTTGAAAAATGTCGATAAATTTTCCATTAACTTTCCTTTCCAAATTTGTATTTACGAAGATTTATCTGTCATCAGGGTCATCATGTTCTCAAATTCATCAAAATCAATTCTACCATCTGAGTTTCTGTCAAATCTTGCGATCATCATTTCACAACTCTCCAGATCTTGTCCTTCTTTTAGTCCTAAGCAGAGCAGCACCTGTTGAAGTTCCCATGGACTGATGAACCCATCCCCATTCTTATCAAAAACACTGAACGCTTCCACCAACTCTTCCTCCATAAACACTTTCTCCTCTGTCTCTGCATGCTCAAGAGCTTCCTGCCACAGATTCAGATAAAAATTGTAGAATGCATCAAAGCTCACATGCCCCGGAAAACCCATCACGATTTTCATATTATCATCAGAGATGCATGGCATCCCAAGCTTTTGCAGTAACCCTAGTACGTCCTCTGCCCGGACGATGCCATCACCATTGGTGTCCAAGGTATTGAACAACCGAGGTACATCCCATGTATGGACGATAACCATGCATCTTTCATTTACACACTCACTGCTCCTCTCATCATCCATAGATGCAGATGACTCGTATTCTCCAGCTACCATTATCTCCGAGTCTTTAGGATCGCCAAACTCAGAAAATTTGATTTTCATCATCTGAGAAACCTAAACATAAACATAAAAGTTGCAGATGCTACAAAATTTCTGCACTCGCCTCAGTGGCATGGACACAACAGTTCTCCAGTACATAGACATGACACGAATGTGAGAAACCGCACAATTTCTGATCATATCACGCACCATCTTTGGTATTTGGGATGAATGAAACTGAGTTATACCTCAACAATAATTACTACATCTGAGAGCACATCTGTATATAAAGACACTAGATATTACTTGGGCTTCACGGAAAGATAGGTAACAGAGCCTGCCATTCCTCTTAAGAAGCTTTGGAGGAAGTTGCAATGAAACTCAGCTGAAACACTCCTTCAATTTAATAATCTTTTTTTCCCTATTTGTTTTCATTATGCTTGCAATATAATAAATATTGGTAGCGATGTGTGAAGGTTCTGGGAGGGTGCTCGGGCGACATTTCGTCGTCAATATTTCAGTTTCCATTTGGAATTGCGTTGTCATGATATTTCTCCTCAATTTCGAGGAAGATGGGAGGGGTTAAGAGAGAATTTAATAACAATGGGAGAGGTTATTAATAACGTAAGTGAAAGCAGAAGTTGAAGAGTACATTTCTCTTAACATTTGTATGTGCAAGTTAAGTTATGTTCAGTCAAAGTCCAAGTTAAATTTAGCAAAGAAGCAGGGTTTTGTCGCAGATAAATTTAGAGTCTCGTTAAATTTCGCAGCTGGGATGAATTTGGCGATAAGCCAGCAAAATCTGGTAGACCTCCAGATAAATTTAGTAATGCCTCTATATTTGGAAAAATCACCAAATATGGTAGAACTCTGCCAACTTGAGGGGTAATTGGATGGCCCATTAGAAAGGGGCCACGTGGCACCATCAGAATGGAATATTGGGCCATGGTCAAATTTGATGGATGAGGTTAACGGGTTGAGTTGTTTTATTTTAAAAAGAATTGTTATTTGATTGGCAGGCCAGATGGACCGGCAAGAGCTAACCAGCCTGTTATAGGGTATTAAATGACTGGTTACATGTATACTGGATATTCCGATAACACACGCGCGCGCTGATTAGATAAATAAAAAATAATAATAGTGTGTTATCAAATTATCGAGTATACATGTAACCAGGCATTTAATGCTTTATTGCAGACTGGTTAGCTCTTGCCAGATGGACCCACCATATGACAAGACCGGGGTTGGCGGGAGTTGAAACCACGTGCTCGCCAACTGGAAACCCCAAACTGAAGCGCAAATGGTTATGGCAATGTTTTAAAAATCATGGCAGGTCAACATAACTATTGAAGACTTCACATATAAAATTGTTTGCAGACGGTTTACATGGTTCAGTGGTTACAGTCGGTATAACGGCAGTATATGTATATACTCGGCACATTGATAATGGTTATGATAACCAAAAACCACGGTTATATATCATGGCACGAGCGATCTATTGCGTAAGGATTAGTTTAATATAATAATTATTTACTTAATTATTTAAAAAAATAAATTAATTATTCACTATGAATAAAATTCTCAACGCCGTGATGGTGAGGGAATGAAACTTATTAAAGATCACATAAAGATATTTTGTTTAATGGAAAATGAGCTCATAGAAATAAATAATAATTAATAATTAAGAAAGATAAAGTTGAGGTATTTGTATATTTAAAAAAAAAAATTGGCAGAAAGAGATTTTCCATGAATATAATATTTCGTTTTGTTGTGAGTATTATATTGATAAATTTGTACTTATTACCCAAATTATTAGTTTAGGTAATAATAAAAGATAATAAATAAATTAAGTTTAAATATTTATATGATTTTTTAAGAGATAAATATTTAAGTATTAGGGGTTTAGGCAGTGCATTATATTAGATATCATTTTTGAGATTCAATTGCGTTAAGTCATTCACGTATGACCATTTCCATGAGAGGTAGTCAGAACTGGCTAATTTCTCATGATTTTTGAATAGTTCACTTAGCACTCACGATTTTTTGGAAATGGTCATATGTGAATGACTTACTTAACGCAGTTGAATCCAAAAAATGATATCTAAGATAAATATTTATTTTATAGAAACAAATACTTGTATATAAATGAATAGATAATAAATATATATGCACATTTTACATGGATTTTATGACTCCATTGATTTTTTTTTGAGAGAGAGAAAGCGAATGAAAGAGAGATTGATTTGAATAAATTTTAAAAATTTATTAAAATAGAGTAGATAAAAAAAATGATTTCTTATGCACATTTGGATAGTCTCAATTTTTTGTTTTATAAGATCATTGCTAAGGAAAAGTCAAAATTATTTTTTAGGAAGACAATGTAATGAACTTAACTAATTTTTAAGTGTTGTGATTTTGAAGAGATTGAATTACAATTGTGGAGGATTTAGGACAATAAATGTTTCTTTTCTCAAATTTTGTACTAGAAAGGGGCTATGGTCTAACTAGTCAGCATTGTAATGTAAATCAAAATAAGGAATACCCTACTATCCTTCCACCTAGAGGGATGGTTATTCCACCAAATTCCCAAACACCTAAATGCCAAAATCTCCTATAGCTTTTTGAGGAACATGAATAAATTTTAAATAAGAAAATGCAAAAGCAATACATTGCTATATTATGTTACTCTTAGAATTATGATAATTTTTCATATTCTAGAATTATTATTGTTATATATTTGTTATGTGAGGAAGGTTTAATTAGCAATTATAAAGAATGATTAGTTGATAGATTGTAAGAAGTTGAATCAAGTTAGTACATACGTATAAATATTAGTTTTATTAATGAAAATATTGCAGAAATTCCCACTGTAGATCAACAGATTATGCAATAGACTAAAGCAAAATACAAGATCTACTTCTACAACAAACTTTGTAGAAGCTTAATCGAATATGAGCAAGATCAATGAGAACACATATAACTGAGAATGAGAAACCAATCACACATAACACAGAACAAATAACCAGGGGAAAGCCTCAGCCTAAAACCCAAATCTCTGTATTATCATACAAGTGGAAATATGTTCAAGTTACAAAAAGAATCAGCTCTCAAGCTATCCTGCTCTCTCTGCAATCAAACAATACAACTCACAAACTGAATAGACACAGTATATGTCCTCCTGAACCCCTCCAAGCCTCCTATTTCCTTGCGCAGTTTTTCTTGGGGTCCAGTGATGCCACGTGTGAATTGACCTCATCACACTCACAAAAACTGAAGAAGTAACTACACAATCCTCAAGGAAAGAATTCCTTCTGCATGCAAGAGATATTCACAATGGAATATTCTAGCAATTGATAGTACATTGTCCCTCCATCTGATCTCAACTGGGTCTCTGTCTGAATTGGCATGCATGAGTTATTTATGAGAGAATATTCAGTTATCTAAAGTGCGATAGTTACATGCATGCATGCATTAACTAACTGAACTCACAATTAATTCAACAAACTATTTGAATTAATCTAACTGGACTTGACTCAGTTAATTGAGCCAACTAATTACAACTCAATATTACAACTCATCCTTATCTCTTTAACTGATGGATAAATTCCTCAATTAATGGAGAAACTATTGCATGTCCTTACATAGACTTCATGTTTGATTTTCTACAACTAACTAACTCATGGTGAATTAATTAATTATTTTACAAACAACTGCTAAGATCAAATTCGAATTTTTACTTCTCTATTTTAGTTCAGGGACTAACTAAAATAGGAAGGTATCCCGAAATGCTTATAGTAGTACCAAATTTAGCATTTCTTGTTACTATTTTCAACACTCCCTCTCAACAAAAACTGGATTATCAATAACCCCAATCCTGTCTCTGTGGAACTCGAACTTGCATTTTGACAATGCGTTAGTCAAAATATTTGCATCCTGTTGCTCGTTCAAAACATATAGCAACAACATGATCCTCCTGACCACATAGTCTCGAAGATGGTGATACCGGATATCAATGTTCTTGGACCTGTCATGAAAAACTGGATTCTCAGAGAGTTTGATACAACTCTAATTATCGCAGTAGATCACGGTTGGATCCATCCTCTAGCCAAACAATCCCACTAGAATCTTCCACATCCAAATGGCCTCACATGCAGCCTGACTAGCAGCCATGTATTTAGACTCTACTGAGCTAAGTGCCACTGATCTCTATTTCCTACTGTACCAGGAAACTGCAGCTGAACCAAGGTTGAAGATTCCTCCAGAAGTGCTCTTCTAGTTTGATGAACTCCCTGCCTAATCCGCATTTGTGAAGCCCTGAAGCTTCACTCCCTTTTTTCATCTGTACCACAATCCGAACTGAGATGTGCCTCTAAGGTATCTTAGCACATGCTTCGCTACCTTCCAAAATAGCTTGGTAGGCTGAACCATAGCTTGACTCAACTGGTTCACCGCAAAGCATAAGTCGGGTCATGTGTTCACTAGATACATAAGTGAACTCACCAGCTACCGATAAACAATAGCAGCTACTATCTCACCTGAAGTAGTATCCTCCTTCCTCTAGTTCCCAGCTAGAGGAGTTTGCATGGGTTTGCGCTTCTTCATGTGAAAGCGCCTGAGTATCTCATTGGCATACTTGCCTTGAGACACAAATACTTCACCATCTTTCTGCCACACCTCCATGCCTAGAAGGTAGTGCATAAGACCCATGTCTTTCATTCCGAACTCTCTTGCAAGGTCCTCCTTGCAAGACTATATGAGCTGATCATCACCTGTCAAAATCAGATCATCGACATAAAGAACAATGATCAACGGTTTACCTTCTACCATGATGTGGTAAAGGTTCGCATTTGCTTCACTCTTGGTGAAGCCCAATCCGGTGAAATAGCTGTCGATCCTGGTGTACCAAGCACAAGGTGCTTACTTCAGCCCATACAAAGCCCTCTTGAGTCAGCACACATGCGACTCATGATCTAAGGTCTCGAAACCCTCTGGCTGCTCAATGTACACCTCCTCCTCAATTTTCCCATTGAGGAATGATGTCTTCACATCCATCTGGTGGATCTTCCACCCCATCTGAGCTGATAGTGCCAACATCGATCTAATTGATGAGTACCTTGCTATGGGAGCAAAAGTCTCATCGTAGTCGATCCCCTCAACCTGTGAGAAACCTCGGGCAACAAACCTTGGCTTATGTTTCTGAACGCTGCCATCATCTGCCTGCTTTACCTTGTAAAGCCATCTGGAACTCACCACTGACTTAACCTGAGGTCTTGGGACAACATCCCACACACTGTTCCAAATGATAGAGTCGTACTCCTCTACCATTGCATCAACTCAAACTGGTTGCTACACTGCCTCCTCGAATGAAGAAGGTTCATTATCTACACACTCCCCAACCAGGGCCATGTACCTAGTGTATCGCTTGGGCGACCTCCTCTGTTTGCGCTGAGAAGATGACTGTCCCACATTCTCCCATGCATCCAGCATCAACCTGTCAGCTTCCCTTGAGCGCTTCCGCCCATCTCTGGAAGTCTCAGCATGAGTGGATGTCTCCACCAATCTGAGGCTCCTCCTCCTTAGGAACTGAAAGTTCCTCCTATGCATGCAACTTGAGCTCCCTCTCAAGTGATAATCGCATGGCTTTTTGCTCGTCGAACTTTAGATCCCTACGTACCACTATCCTCTGGCTGGTAGACAGGTACACTTGATAGTTGTGGGGTGTATCTGTGTACCCCACAAGTATTCCCAACTCAATTGTTGGATCCAGCTTCTTCCAGGCATATTTGGTCACATGACATTAGAGTGATGATCCAAAGATTCAGAAGCGACTCACATCTGGTTGCTTCCCAGAGAAGGACTCCATAGGTGTCTTCATTCCCAGTATACAGTGCGAGCTTCTGTTCTGCAAGTATACTGCTGTATTACATGCCTTAGCCCACAAATGCAGTGGTAGGCTTTGGTCATGCAACATTGCTCGAGCTGCTACCACAATCGATCTATTCTTCCTTTCGGCCACCCCATTCTGTTGTGTGTTATGGGGTGTCGTTAATTCACGTTTAATTCCTTTTGTAGCGTAGAAGTCTTTAAACTGTTGGGAGACATACTCTCCACCATTATCGCTACGCAAGGCTTTTATTTTCTTTCCAGATTCTTTCTATGCCAAGGCTTTAAACTCACAAAACCTCAAGAAGGTCTAATCCTTATTTTGCATAAAGTAGATCTAGCATATACGAGAAAAATCATCAATAAAAATAACATAGTACCTTTTTTTAGCGATGGAGGCTGTAGAGAAAGGTCCACAAACATCTGAGTGAACTCACTCTAGGATTGCTCTAGCTCTACTGTCTCGATTTGGAAAGGAAGATTTCGCATACTTACCCAAGGTACAACCTTTGCATGTATTCATCTGCTCAAGTTTTCCCTTGGGTAATCTAGTATAAATCTGTTGCATGATATTCAGGGCTCCATGGTGCAAGTGGCCCAGTCTTCTATGCCATAGCTCTCCAACATCTTGGCTCTGCACCATCTCAGCTTTGGAACTCAATGCAGCACAGTCGTCTACCTCCAGCTTGTAGAGATCCTTTACTCGAATCCCAATTTGCTTTGTCTGTCTAGTACCCATATGCCTTAGGAATACCTTTCCTTTACTAAAGACTATATCATAGCCTTTATCTTATAGCATAGCAACAGACACAAGATTCTTCTTCAGACTTGGTACATACTTTACATCAGTCAGGATGAGGGGAGCTCCATGCTCCCTCTGAAACACAATCGTAACTTCACCTGAAACATGGTACTTTCCATCATCGCCCATCTCGATCTAAATCTGGAGATCCTTCTCCTCCAAGGTACTGAAAATATTCTTGTCACCTGACATGTGGAATGAATCTCCACTATCCATGTAGCAGACACATCCCACCATGGATGAAACCATGCATGCGATAAGCGAGAAATCCAGCTCAAACTGTGAGGCCAGTGCCTCACCATCAGATCCCTTCGAGGAACCCTTCTTGGATTTCTTCTATGGACAATTTATAGCATAATGGGCCACTTCAATGCAATGAAAGCATCGCACTTTTAATTTATCAAACTTCTTCCAACTATGGGAAGAATCGGTTTTGGGATGGGACACTTTCCCTTTCCCTTTCCTTGCCTTACTCGTTAAGGCTAGATTTTCCTCATCATCTTACTTCGATGAGATCCATCTCTGGATATTCTTATTTCCTCTCGCATCAGATCTGAACAAAGTCGTTCCCAATCTGGCAGTTTTTCTCTTCCATTAACCGAGTCTTGGTAGCTATGCCAACTCTTAGGAAGACTGAGGAGTGCAAGACTCACCATGTCATCATCAGCGACCATGATCCCTACACTTCCAAGCTCATTCTTACAGGTGGTGAGCTTGTTCAGATATGTAAAGATCGTGTCGCCCTTTTCACACTTGATTTTCCGAAGCTTGTCTTTCAGCGCCAGCTTTCTCTGATCGCTGCTATTCTGATAAAGATATTTCAATGTTTTCCACATTGAAAACAGTGTCTCCTTCCCATGGAGACTCAAGACTATGTGGTCTCGAACTCCCTCCAGAAGGATTCTCCTTGCTCTAGCCACACATTTCTTCTATTCCGCCAATTGAGTGGCATCAGTTGGCTTGGGTACTTCTTGATCAAGGAATTCATTTAGATCATTATCCTCTAATACTACTTCCATGTGATCCTTCCAGGCTATATAATTTGAGCTGCCATCAAGGGCATACTCGAGTATTAAACTGTTGAACGCCATTGGTGAAATTGAGATGTGATAAGAACTCGATTTCTATATTCAAGAACCTCAAACTTCGAACTTGTCCCTTCTTATATATTTTTCTTCGCTTTGATCACCTTTCCTCTGATACCATGCAGAAATTCACACTGTAGATCAATAGATTATGCAATAGACTAAAGCAAAATACAAGATCTACTTCTACAACAAACTTTGCAGAAGTTTAATCGAATATAAGAAAGATCAATGAGAACACATATAACTAAGAATGAGAAATCAATCACACATAACACAGAAGATATAACTCGGGGAAAGCCTCAGCCTAAAACCCCAATCTCTGTATTATCATACAAGTGGAAATATGTTCAAGTTACAAAAAAAATTAGCTCTCAAGCTATCCTGTGTTGGGTTGAGTTATATTCTTTCCACGACTAACTTACGTAGTGAACTAGGGGGTTAGAGGGGGCGCAGAGCCCCCCCTTCGTTGTGCTAATTGCATAATGGGGGGGTCACAGGGGGGTTTGAGAGGGGCGAGTAGCCCCCCTCTATGGGGTTCGGGGCAGCGCCCCGGGAATTTTTTTTTCTGGACCCTATATTAGGTTGGGCGAACCTACCTATGGTTTTTCAATCCATGGTTTTCGACGCAATGGTTTTTTGGTCCATGGTATTGGATGCTTCAGCGTGTATAAATATGTATTGTAACATTGAAAGGAATATAATGAAAAATTAAGCTGGTAGTCCCGATTTTGGGATCCAGGGGAAAATCTCTCTATATATGTGTTTTATGTGTTATGTTCTCAAATTGTTTATTTTCTGTGTTTTAGAATTCGTATACAGATAATTTCTATATGGGGTTAAAACCTACATTTGGTATCGGAGCTATTTTGGCTTCAAGGGGACGTCTTTGTTGCTGAGGGGTTTCTCTCAGGCCTGTGTTAGACCCTGTTCAGTGGGAGATCTGTGAGATCGATTCTGGTGGTGAAAGAAGATGGCGAGCAATGGAAAGATAGAGATCGAAAAATTTAATGGTTAGAGTTTTGAGTTGTGGAAACTCAAGATGGAGGATCTGTTGGTGGATAAATATTAGTGGATCGCGATAGATCTGGGTACTAAACCAATGGGAGTGTCTGATGAAGAATGGAAGAAGTTGGATCGGAAGGCAAAGAGCACAATATGACTGTGTGTCTCAGATTCAGTAATTCTGAATGTATCAGGGGAAGCTACGATGAAGGTTTTGTGGGACAAGTTAGGGACTTTGTACCAATCTAAGTCTCTGGTGAATAAACTGTTCTTGCGGAAAAAGCTGTATAACTTGAGGATGAAAGATGGAGACTCGGTGACAGAGAATTTGAACGCATTTAATACTGTGGTAAGTCAGTTACCATCTGTTGATATTAAAATTTCAGATGAAGATAAGTGCATCAGTTTGTTGTGTTCTCTACTAGATTCGTGGGATAGTCTAGTTATTGCAATAGGTAGAAATGCAACTGCCTTGCATTTTGATGAAATAGTCTCATCCTTGCTGACGGAGGGGATGAGACGAAAAAATATGGAGAGCCAGAATGGTGATGCCTTGTCTGTATGAGGACAGTCCCAGAACAGAAACAAAAATAAGTCATCAAGTGGGAGATCTAAATCTAGAGGGAGATCTAAATCTCCAGGAAAACCTATAAAGGTGGTGTGCTAGAAATGTGGAAAGGAAGGGCACTTCAAAAGGAACTGTAAATCTAAAGCTCCTGATAAAGGAAAGGGATCTGATGATGCTTCTTTTGTAGAGGCGAAAACCACCTCAGATGAAGGTGGGGATGTGTACTTGGCTTTTTCAAGTACACATGTAGATCATGAGGCATGGTTGATTGACTCAGGTGCATCCTTTCACTTCACTCCCCATAAAGAGTGGTTTTATGAGTATGAGAAATACGATGGTGGTGATGTCTTCTTGGGGGATGACAAGAAGGCTAGAATTGTTGGTCGTGAAAAAGTAAAGTTGAAGTTGCAAGGTGGAAGGGTTAGAACACTTCAGGGTGTTCTGCATATTCCTACATTGGCCAGAAATCTGATTTCTGTAAGCAAGTTGGATGATGTAGGTGTAAAAACAGTGTTTGAGAAGGATACTTACAAGATGGTTCAGGGAGCACTGGTATTCATGCAGAGAGTTCAGACTGGAACTCTGTACAAACTGCAAGGTAGCACTGTTGTTTATGGGTGCAACAGTTCTGTGGTTCCTGAAAGTGGAGCAGAAAATCTAGTGGTCTCTGGAGAGAAGACCATGTTGTGGCATCAAAGGCTTGGATATATTGGAGAGAAGGGCCTTCGAATACTTCATGGTAAAGGTATGGTAGAAGATATGAGTAATAGCTCTCTGGATTTTGATTTCTGTGAAAATTGTGTATATGAGAAGCAGAATCGGGTGAGTTTCCCCTCTGGTGGTAAGAGGAAAAAACAGATATTAGAGCTTGTGCACAGTGATGTGTTTGGACCTGTGAAGGTTCCATCACTGGGTAAGTCTATGTACTATGTATAATTTATAGATGACTTCTCAAGGAATACATGGATATATTTCCTTAAGAAGAAATCTGAAGTCTTTGACAGGTTTAAAGAATTTAAGGCTCTGGTGGAAAACCAGACAGAGAAGAAGATAAAGGTGTTGAAGACAGATAATGGTGGAGAGTTTTGCAGTAAGGAATTTGAAGAATTCTGTAAGAAGTGTGGTATATCATGTCAGAAGACTACTCCATATACACCTTAGCAAAATGGAGTTGCAGAAAGAATGAACAAGACATTGATGGAAAGGGCAAGAAGCATGCTCAGTGGTGCTGGGTTAGGACAGGAATTCTAGGCAGAGGCGGCAAAGACATCATGCTACCTGGTTAATAGATCACCTTCATTAGCGTTGGAGGATAAGACTCCACAAGAGGTATGGAATGGTAAGAAAACCTCTCTTTCACATGTTCCATATGCAAGTGCAGTCGATAGCCTGATGTATGCAATGGTCTGTACTAGACCAGACATTACACATGCAGTGGGAGTATTGAGCAGGTTTATGTCAAAACCAGGGAAGGAGCATTGGACAACAGTGAAGCGGGTTTTCAGGTATCTGCGTGGCACTAGTGATTATGGTTTGTGCTACCAAGGAAGACCAAGAATGGACAAAGTGTTGGATATTCGTGGCTTTGTTGATGTAGATTGGGCTGGAGATTTGGATCAGACAAGATCTACAAGTGGGTATGTGTTTAACCTATTTGGAGGTGCATTCAGTTGGATGAGTAAGAAACAATCTATAGTGGCACTATCAACTACAGAAGCAGAATACATGGGAGCCACTCATGCAAGAAAGGAAGCAGTTTGGTTGTAGAGATTGTGTTCAAGTATGGGGTTAGTACAGGGAGCTATAAGGATAGACTGTACAACCAAAGTGAAATTTTCTTGGCGAAGAACCCTTTTTATCATTCAAAGACAAAGCACATTGATTTTCAATATCACTTTGTGAGGGATATGATAGAAGACAAAAAGGTGTTGTTGGTAAAGGTAGACACTTTGAAGAATATTGTAGATGTATTGGCAAAATCTGTGAGCTCTGAGAAGTTCTCCTAGTGTAGAGAAACAATGGGCATTTTAGGGCTGGAAAAATGACTAAGCTCTCCTGTGACCCATTGTGGAAAGAAAACAACAAGTGGGAGAATGTTGGGTTGAGTTATATTATTTCCATGACTAGCCTACGTAGTGAACTGGGGGTTAGAGGGGGGAGGAGCCCCCGCTTTGTTATGTTGTTTACGCAATGGGGGGTCACTGGGGGGGTGACAGGCCCCTCTGTCCGGGGGGTTTGAGGGGCGTGGGTAGTCCCCCTCTATGGGGTCCAGGGTAGCACCCTGGGAAATTTTCTTTTTCGGACCCTATATTAGGTTGGGCGAACCTACCTATGGTTTTTCAGTCCATGGTTTTGGACGCGATGGTTTTTTAGTCCATGGTATTGGATGCTTCTGCATATATAAATATGTATTGTAACATTGAAAGGAATATAATGAAAAATTAAGCTGGTAGTCTCGGTTTTGGGAAAATCTCTGTGTATATGTGTTTTATGTGTTATGCTCTCACATTGTTTATTTTCTGTGTTCTAGAATTTGTATGCAGGTAATTTCTGTACGGGGTTAAAACCTACATCCTGTTGAAAATGCAACAAGATGATGGAGCTTAGTGAAAAGAAGTCACCTTCACTAAGTGGGCCCGCAGGCTATTTTTGGCACAAAGTCTATTTTTAGACTATGTCTATTTTTAGACATATGGATCATGGTCTATGAGTTGCAGGATTCTATTTGTGGATGATTGATAATGTTGGTAAAAATAGATGGACTTCTATTTTTAGACATATAGGCAGAGTCTATTTTTAGACTACCAGTCTAAAAATAGAACAGTCGAATATTATTAGCTCTTAATAATATTTGGACTATAAACATTATCTTATCCTCTTGCAGCACTTTAGTTCGAGCTACAGATGTGGCACATGCAACTGCCAGAAGGAAATATGCTTTTCTTATGGGTTAGTTGAGCTATTGCATGATGGACTTCAGTTAGAACTCAAGTGATTGAGTTTGGTGGAGTTGATTGAGGAGTTGATGGAGTTGTGTTCAATTTGACTTAGTTGAACTAGTTGTATTTAGTCTAACTGCCAAATACACTAGTGATGAGTGATGTGAATTAATTCACTAATTGTTAACTCATAAATCAACTAAATAATACATTAGTTAACTCAGTGCATGGACAGTTCAGTGGAGACAAGTGTTAGAGGTGGGTGAAAGAGTGAGACTACTATCAGTTGCGACTATAGCTATGCATGAGATTTGCACAATCATTGATTGAGATTGCCAATGAGGATTGCGTAGTATAGGCCAAGGGAAAATGAGTTTGGATCATTCCTATTCTCAACTTGGATTACGCAGTAGAGGCAGGAAAATAGTGGAGGAGATTTGAACCTGTGACTTGATTCAGATCTGAGCTAGTTTGTGTGTAGCAGGTGGAGATAGTACTGAGTACTTGTGAGGAGTATTGTACTATGTATTGTTACATGTTCTCTATCATTATAATATACAGATAGTTGGGGGTTTTCAGCTATATGCTTTCCCCAGTACATACTGTGTTGATATGTGTGATTGATGTTTCAATGTGCGCATGCGAATGCTTTAATTCTGCAAAATTGATGATCAACGTAGAGGAGGTTATGTATTATGCATGCATTCCGCAAATAGTGTATAATCAGGATAATCTCTGTGAATAAGTGTTATATTATTCAAAATTTCTACATGGTATCAGAGCGAAGTTGACCATTAGATCTATTATTCAGAAAGTGATTACATTTTATTTCTTCAGGCAGAGTCTGTAATCGGGCCAGGTAGCCTCTGGATTCATCTTTTTTTTGGAAGGTGAGATATCTGGTAAATGCCCATACAGTCAATCTCTGTACAAGAAATACTTTGTTCTCACGAATTTTAGATTGGAAGCGGTTGAGTTTTGAGCTGGTGGAATTCGGATTTGTAGGAGTGTTTTCTTGGTGTCGAAGTTGAAATGTCTTTCAACGGATTGCAATTAGAGTATGCCCTTGAAGGCAGCTCAAATTATATTTCATGGAAAGACAGGATGGAGGCAGTGTTAGATGACAATGGGTTGAAGGAGTTCATAGAGGCTGAGGTCCCAAAGCCTACTAATGCTGCTCACGTTGAGGCTTGGCAAAAGAAGACAGCAAAGTGTTGAAGGATTCTGTTGCGGGGCATGAAGGATCACATTGTATCCAACCTGCATGGAAAGGCTTCTCCATACTTGATGTGGAAAGCATTGATAGATTTATTCCAAAGCAAGAGCGACCAGAGGAAGTTGGCGCTCAAGGATAAACTCAGAAACATTAAGTGTGAGAAAGGAGACAGTATGCCCAAGTATCTCACGAAGTTCACCCAATGCCGGGATGAGCTGGGAAGTGTGGGGGTGACTGTTGATGATGAGGACTTGGTGAGCTTAGCTCTCCCTGGTCTTCCAAAGAGTTTGCATTCCTATCAGGACTCTGTCAATGGTCAGGAGAAATTGCCAGGATGGGAGAGACTTTGGTCAGATCTTGTGCAAGAGGAGATCAGGCGGAATACCAGGGATGGATCTTCATCAAAGGCATCTGATGAAGAAAATTGCGCTTTGGTTGCCAAAGCAAAGAAGGGGAAGAACAAGAAAGCTTCTCATTCTGGTGCGAAAGGCAAGAAGCAGGACATGTCCAAGGTGAAATTCTTTCACTATCACCAGCACGGACATTATGCCACAAATTGTCCGCAGAAGAAGAAAAATAAGCAAGCTGCTGGATCTGCAGTAGGAGAGGCCTTAGCCTCGCAGTTTGAGCTAGATTTTTCACTGATCGCATGCTTGGTATCAAGTGTGATGGGATCAGTATGGTTCTTGGATAGTGGTGCGTCTTTTCACATGACAGGAGATCAAGATTTGTTTTCTGATCTGGATGAGAAAGATCTTGGAGTGCACATCAAGATGGGAGATGATGGTAGATACAGTGCGACCAGTATCGGTACCATTTCCTTTGAGAGGGAGTCTGGTAAACCCTTCGTATTGAAGGAAGTGATGCATGTTCCAGGATTGAAGAAGAATCTTATCTCTGTGGTGATGTTAGAAGACAAGGGATATGATGTTGTTTTCAGCGAGGGAAAGGCTTTCCTATGTAGTAAGACAACTGGAGAAACCCAGAAGATAGGGGTTCGAGTCAAGAACCTTTATCAATTGCATGTAGATGGCTGCGCAGCAATGGCATGCAAGGCAGAAGGATTGGTGAGCCGGGATGATGGCGAGCTGTGGCACCGGAGATTGGGCCACCTTCACCATGGAGCCTTGAAGATACTGCAGCAGATTTCTACTGGGCTTCCTAAAGGCACTCTTGTGCAGTCAGATCAGTGCAAGGGGTGTACTTTGGGAAAATTTGTGAAAGCCACCTTTCACGAGAAGGATAGTCGCGCCACGACGATCCTTGAGAGAATTCACACAGATGTGTGTGGACCTTTCTCAGTAGCTTCGACAACAAAGCACAAGTACTATGTGATCTTTGTTGATGATTTCTCTCGAAAGTGTTGGATCTTCTTCATGCAGAAGAAGAGCGAGACATACTCAAAGTTCTGTGAGTTCAAAGCACTGGTCAAGAAGGAATCGGGGAAGAAGGTGAAGGCTCTTAGGAGCGATAATGGTGGTGAATTCATCTCTGGCGAGTTCAAGGACTTCTACAGCGCAGAAGGGATTCGAAGAGAGCTCATAGCTCCCCATAACCCACATCAGAACGAGGTTGTTGAGCAGAAGAACAGGACGATCGTGGGTGTTGCACGGGTGATGTTGCATGATCAGGGCCTACCCCTTCACTTGTGGGCGGAGGCATGCAATACTGCAGTATATGTGCAGAATTGTTGTCCTTACAAGATACTTGGCATGCGTACACTCGAGGAGGCTTATTCTGGTAAGAGGCCTGATATTTCCCATTTGAGGATTTTTGGTTCTCCTATTTACATGCATGTGACGAAGGATGCCAGGAAGAAGCTGGAGTCGACCGCATAGGTTGGGATATTCGTGGGGTACACTGATACGCCCCACAACTATCGTGTGTATTTGCCAGACAGTCGCAAGACTGTTGTGCAACGGGATATAAAATTTCAGGAGGAGAAAGCCATGAAGTGTTCGCTTGAGAGGGAGACACACTTGCATGAAGATGAGGAGCTATTAGGTCCTAAGGATGAGCTTTAGGATGTGGATCAGCCACAAGATGAAGTTCATGGAGTGGAAGAGACCACTCATGCAGTGCCAACCATCAGAGGGCGAAAGCACACTACAGAAGTTGAGCGACTAGCTCAAGATGCAGAGAAGGCTGTAGGACCACCTACAGGACAGCGTAGACAGAGACAGTCACCTAATTGGTACACTAGATACATGGCTCTTGTGAGAAAATGTGTCGTGACTGAGCCATCCTCTTTCGAGGAAGCTGTGGAGGATCCCGCATGGGTAGATGCCATGGTGGAAGAGTATGATTCGATTGTTAGAAACAGTGCATGGGAGATTGTCCCAAGACCAGAGGGGAAATCAGTGGTGGTGCGAGATGGATCTACAAAGTGAAGCAGGTAGCTGACGGGAGTGTGGAGAAGTACAAGGCAAGATTTGTTGCCTGAGGCTTCTCACAGATAGAGGGGATCGATTATGAGGAGAACTTTGCACCTATCGCAAGGTATTCTTCCATACGGATGATTCTTTCTCTCTCAGCGCAGATGGGGTGGCACATTCATCAGATGGATGTGAAGACTTCATTCCTCAACGGAGTCATTGAGGAGGAAGTGTACATAGAGCAGCCCGAAGGTTTCGATATCTTCAGCATTGAGTCGCATGTGTGCAGGCTCAAGAGAGCGTTGTATGGGTTGAAACAAACACCTTGTGCTTGGTATACATGGATAGACAATTATTTCACCGGACTTGGATTCTCCAAGAGTGAGGCGGATCCTAACCTATACCAGATTGTGGTGGAGGGTAAGTTGCTTATCATTGTATTTTATGTAGATGATTTGATTTTGACAGGAGATGAGTTGTTGATACTTTCATGCAAGGAGGATCTTGCTAGAGAGTTTGAGATGAAGGACTTGGGCCTCCTTCATTATTTCCTGGGATTGGAAATTTGGCAGCGCAGTGATGGACTATTTGTTTCTCAAGGTAAGTATGCTCGGGAGATACTGGAGAAGTTCAACATGCATGGCTGCAAGCCTGTTGATATTCCTCTTCCTGGAGGTTGGAGGAAGGAGGATGCTACTTCAGTGGAGGTAGTGGATGCCACTGTTTATCGACAGTTGATGGGGTTGCTTATGTATCTGGTCAATACACGACCTGATATATGCTATGTTGTTAACTAGCTTTCACAAGTTATGGTTAAGCCAACCAAGCTCTTCTGGAAGGCAAGCAAGCATGTATTGCGTTATCTCAGAGGCACATCGAGATATGGATTATGGAACAGACAGGAGGATGAGGTGAATCTATGTGGCTTCACAGATGCAGATTGGGTAGGGAGCCCAACGGACATAAAGAGCACATCTGGAGGGATCTTCAGTATCGGGTCGACAGTAGTTTCTTGGTACAACATGAAGCAGAGATCCGTGGCAGTCAGTTCAGTAGAGGTCGAGTATATGGCAGCAAGTTTAGCTGCATGCAAGGCTATATGGATGAGGAAGATCCTGGTCGGGTTGTTCGGGTCACATTTGGAGCCTACAGTGATTTATTGTGATAACCAGAGTTGCATTAAACTCTCGGCTAATCCAATATTTCATGATAGATCCAAGCACATCGACATCAGGTACCATCATATCAGAGATTGTGTGCAGCGGACAATCATGTTACTTTCATACATTCCTATGGAGGATCAAGATGCTGATATCTTGACGAAGGCGCTCACCAGGAGAAAATTCAAATACCACAGAGGCAGGATAGGGGTTGCAGATAATCCATATCTTGTTGAGAGGGAGTGTTGAAAATGCAACAAGATGATGGAGCTTAGTGAAAAGAAGTCGCCTTCACTAAGTGGGCCCGTGGGCTATTTTTGGTGCAAAATCTATTTTTAGACATACGGATCATGGTCCATGAGTTGCAGGATGCTATTTGTGGATGATTGGTCATGTTGGTAAAAATAGATGGACTTCTATTTTTAGACATATGGGCGGAGCCTATTTTTAGACTGCCAGTCTAAAAATAGAACAGTCGAATATTATTAGCTCTTAATAATATTTGGACTATAAACATTATCTTATCCTCTTGCAACACTTCAGTTCGAGCTACGGATGTGGCACATGCAACTGCCAAAAGGAAATATGCTTTTATTATGGGTTAGTTGAGCTATTGCAGGATGGACTTCAGTTAGAACTCAAGTGATTGAGTTTGGTGGAGTTGATTGAGGAGTTGATGGATTTGTGTTCAGTTTGACTTAGTTGAACTAGTTATATTTAGTCTAACTGCCAAATACACTAGTGATGAGTGATGTGAATTAATTCACTAATTATTAACTCATAAATCAACTAAAGAATACATCAGTTAACTCAGTGCATGGATAGTTCAGTGTGTTATACTCAGGTTGTTCCCTTTGACTCCTAAGGGAATACGGCCGAGGTAACCACTAACCAATCTTTGGATTACAGGTTCTAGCCCACCTGCAATCAGAGAGGGCTCTCTCTTTTTGATTTAGCTTTGTTTTGGGAGTTTTAGGCTAGCTATGATGCACTGAATTTAGTTTAAAGTTTGGTTGAATGATATCTTTTTACAGCTGCAATGCAATGTTCAGAGGGTTTTAGTCCATTGGGCATTGGAGTCGATGATGATGTGTTGCTTGAGGTGTTTGGTGAGAATGATGATACTGCAGAGCCAGATGGGCATTCATGAAACAACCTTTCAGATTTAAGAAATATGGATTGCAGTCAGTCAGTGAGAGGCAATTAAGTTTCTTTCACTATGCTGGTGAGGTGGGGAAATGAAATATTGCTCAGGAGCAACTCAGAATTCCTGAACAGTATTTACTATGAAAGATTCAGTGTAAATGTGAGCAATTAAGAATTTCACATTCATAACTAATTCTGAAGAAAACACAATTAACCGCAGAGATTGAGCTTAGGGTGTTTAAATAAACAAATCCTAAACTATTCCTTTTCTCTGATGCTAAGACCATTAAACATACAACATATGCGGGTTTGTAAGCGAAGAAAATGTAAAGACACGGTTTAGAAAACTTATTGTATCACGAAATAATGCAGGAATCCTGCAGTAGCAAACAATCTCATCATAACACATCAAACAACGCAGAATTTCAGGAACTTCATCAGCTTCTTGTATTCAAAGTCTGTAATTACAGTGTAGCTCTTCAGAAGAAAATCAACAACCCCAAACAAGTTATGCGTGGGGGTATATATACAAAAATGTTTCATAAAATATCTGAAAGATGAGTCATGAACTCATAACTTTCTTACCAACTTTCTACGAATAGTAGCTACAAAAAGTTATTGCTATTAAAGGATTAATAAACAGCTGTTTATCTTTGTCAGAGATCCTTGACTTTGGAACCAACTGGGCCTGCCGACTGATTTGCATTTATTTCGGAAGTCTTTGCTTTCTTGCTGCCTTGCCACGATGCTGCTGTTGTGGTTGCATCACTTGTAATCATCCATTGGTGCCTAGTCATCATTTTTGTCATTCAGTTGCTCTTCCAGATTTGATTTCTCAGAGCAATGTTTCTATCATGCCTCTCCACCAATCTTCAGTAGGCAATTGGTGTCTCTGTATTTTAATCAGAGTCTCATCGGCTTCAGTATATTTGTAGTAATTTGGAGGTGTTTCAAAAAGGTGCTTGATCTCATGCTCAATAAAAAACAAATTCTCCAATTTCTCATAGAGAGTCTGCCCAGATGGGGGCCCTGCTTCCTCTGGACTGCTAGCAGATGCTGTTATTTGATTTGTTGCATAATTGTTAACCCTCTTGGCATAATTTTCATGTGATAACAACCTTCCTGCACTAGTTACCAAGCTGGGGAGACCTTTGTTATGCAATGCAGTGATTTTTGCAATGAATTCATTTACCTCTGTCTGCATTTCTTGACATCTTCTGTCCAATGTTTGCACATAGTTCCTCAAGGTAAGCACCCTCTTGATTAGTAATATGGTATCAGTCCTGTCTCTGATACCCATTCCTGCTAGCTGAAGGCCGGTGTGGTTGTTAAGCACTTGGATCATTCTGTTGGCTATTTCAGGCATACTTCCCAAGGATGCCCGGGCTCTTTGACCTTCTGCTTTTGCCCTGTTTAGGAGATCCATTTGCTCATGGATAGTTTCAATGGACTGCCATTGATCTGTAATGGATTGACCAATGTTAGCCCATAGAATTTTCTTGATTTCACTTATAGTTTTGTCCAGAGTGAGCTCTTTTTCTAACTCCTTTATCCTTTTTTCAAGAGCCCTTACCTCTCTTGTTCTTTCAGCTATATTCTGCTTTGATTTGTCATATTTTTCTTCCAGTGTAGCCAATTTCTCTTTAGCCACCTTTAATTCTGCCATCTGTGCCTCAAGAGCCTCTAGTTCTTTCCTCATACTTTGCATGTCAAGGCTGGGTACCTGTTCTGATGTTGTTGTTGGTGCTGTCGCTTCTGGAGCTGGTGCTGAGCCTGAAGGGCATGCCTCTGATGTTTGTCCAGTGGGAGGACCTGCTGAAGTAGTTACAGGAGGCACATCTTCAATGGCTGTAGATGTCTGCGTTGGCTGAGTTGGTAATTCTCCTTGTTTTGCCTTTAATGCCACCTCCAAGGCGCCCTCTGTTTCCACCAATCTCTTATGCAGGGTCAAGAGTAGAGCTACCACATCTTGATCTTTCTTTTGTTCTGCAACCCCTTCAGTCTGAGGGTGATGGGTAGGTGGTATTTTAATCTGCTTTCTCAAAGCTGCTATATCCTCATCTTTTTTCTTCATCAATGCCTGCACACCCTTAGGATCATTTGGGTCATGTCCTAGCTCTATAATAATTTCTTCCAAGGACTTGATTCTATTGTCCTTGGCTTGAGATGAAGCCTTCTCTAATTCTAACTGGGCAGTAGTGTTGTGTAGAGAATTCTGTAAGCGGTGTGCTAATAGAGTTTTATCAGCCAATGTAGAATAGAGCATCTCCCCTGTTTGCTTGTGTAGCTCGATCTGGTCCATGGGGTGCGCTACCTTGAAGAACTTACTTCTGTTCCTTGTTGCAGTTCTTGCTCTTGCTGTAAGGATCTCGCTGATGTTTCAATGCTAGGAGGGAGCATAGTATCAGTTGGTCTTTCAGGCATTTCCTCCTCAGAAAAGGGATTCAGCCTTTGCCTTTTCTCACCTTGTTGATCTGTGGAAGTGGTAGGAGGAGTTTGCTCTTGCCTATCTCTTTTCCTCGTTCTTTCCTCATTTGCAGGTGTCTGTAAGACTGTAGTTTCAACTATCACCTCCTGCCTTGGAGGGATCTTCTCTTGGGTTTGCTGCTCTGTGGAGGCAGGCATTTTAGCCATTTCTTCTTGCTGCTCTACTTGCTGCTCCAAATTGGGAAGTGACTCCTCTTGTTGTACTTCTTTGCCTTTAGTTATATTTGCTGCTTGACCAATTACTTTGGCAGACTGCTGGGGAACAGTGGAGGATGAGGCACTTTCTCCAAGATGCCGAGGGGCTGGAGACCAAACCTGTCCAAAATATTCCAAGTCAACTGCTTTTTCTAAATTTTTAATTGCTCTTTCTGCTAATTCTTCTTCAGAATAGTCCTCCACTAATGTGCCTTCTTTCCACTCTAGTTGGTTAGCATATTTTTCAATTTGTGGAATGCTAAAGTGATCATAGACAACAAGCCTATACTTGATTCTTCTGAGGCTTATGAAATGATTAGGGTCATATGGTGCCCAATAGAAGCTTGTTTTCAGCTGGAGGCTTTTTAGGATCTTATCTGCTTCTCCCCAAGCTTCTTCCCTTTTATTAAAGATGAATGGACCCAGTTGGTGTTTAATTTTCAGCTGTGCTTTCTTATTTCTGCTATGAAAATGGATCATGTCTGCATTTCCAAATTGCCGGAAATATTCTAATGCAAAAAGTCTCATGGGAACATACTTTGGCAGTCTGTAAGGGGCTAGCTCACAGCCATATACTCTAATTACTGTGTGGTCTTGGTAGAGGTACCAATCTCCAATGCTATAATTCTTTGAAAGCTGGAGGATCTTCTGCATTTCATCGGTGAGTCTAGGAAGAGGAGAACTCTGCAGCAGAGACAAGGCTGGATAGATGAACAGATCAATGAACTCACAATAGTTGTATGGAGAGCAAGAGATATGGTGACAGACTGGTGTCCAAAATACCACTGACCTCCTGTTTCCTTTTGCATCCAGCTTTTTTAAGAAAATAGGGAAACTGTCAGGCTGATAGTATAATATCAAATGATATATATAGGATGTGTACTTGAATACCCTCTCTCTCTCCAAATTCATGAATTGCTCATGAATTTTGTCAGCAATGAACGTGGCATAATCATACTGGGCAGCAGGGGGCTGCCCTGGAGTGAACATGGATAGCATTACCAAGGTTGTTTCATCCACAAACTCACTGGTATTGAATCCTAAAATGCAGGATATCATATCCACTAGCAGTCTCCCTGTTTCATTGAACCAGACATGTAGATAAGGAGGAGGTTGCCGGGGCTGATATTCTGGCTTCATGAACAACTGGCCAATCCTTGTGACCTCTGAGCTGGGCAGCTTGGCAGCTTTTTTGAGCAGAAAATTCATAGAAAGGGGCACCAGAGGTTTAGTTGGCTTAAAGTTTAGCATCTGATTTATGGATTGAGGAGTGATGTGAAATAAAATAGTCCCAGATGAACCCAAAACTGCTCTTTGAGAGGGTTCATAGTGTTCACAACATTGATGGATGAAGTCTGGGAACACATTGACTTGGGGAAGGTAATAAATGGGCAAGTTAGACTCCCAGATACCTATGTCATCAGCACCACTCATGTATTTTTTCTTCAGCTCACAAACAGTTTGTATGTGATATTTGTTACTTATCTCAACTGTTTCTTTGATTTGATAATCCCGGTCAGCAAGGGCCAACCATTCCAGGTTCTTATGTGGGGCATTCAGGGGAGTAATATTCAATGCCACTGGGGTCTCCATTGCTTAGTTCTCACTTGAAGTTGAATTTGTGCTTTTGGTTTAGCAAAACTGGCAGTGAACAGTAGATTATGGTCGATGGGATGACTTGCAGAGATGAGAATGAAGGTGAATTGGGCTAACAGGGAGCAACAACTTGTTGAGAGGGTGAAAGTGACCAATGCTGGGGGTGAGTGCTGCCTTTTCAGTGGACTTTGTCTGCTAGTGGTTTTAAGTCGCAAATGCGCAGGAAGCTGTGAGAGTTCAGCGGAATTTGACCAATGAGACCTCCTCCAGATGAACTTGGGGCTAAGCTAGCAGATGGAGGTTCTTAGTAGTTAGGAATTTGAGCAGTTCTCATGCTTTTTTCTTTTCCTTTAATATAGTGAACTTGGAAGACCAGGGTATGCAGAAGAAATAGGTAAATACCTGAGGACTGTGAGGACGACGGTGTTGGAGGTTGATGAACTCACAGCGCCAGTAGCTCAGGGCGGGAGTTTTGCGGTTGGCGGACAGACGACGTAAACGACATGCAAGGGTGCACGGCAAGTGTCCAATAGAAATACGAAAAAATGATGATTTTGGGCGAATATATGGAAAAAATAGGGATTTGGCGCCTTTTGGTAAATGACGTCAGCATGACGTCATTGGTCGGGCCTGAGTACGGCAGGGATGACGTGGTGATGTATGACAGGGCTGACGTGGAGGGATGACGCGGCGGCCATGTCGGATAACAGTGAAACGACAGTTGGCGTGTCTGCTGACGTAGGCGATGACGTAAGGGCGGGAAGCCGACGGTGGTAAGCGGTATTTATCGGACCGCTTTTGGTACGGGCCTGGTAATGGTCAGAGGCCACCCGATCCACTAACAAATGGGCACGCGTCCCTGGCCCTACGTCATCCTCTGACAGTTTTCGGGCGCTAATGGATGGATAGTAGAGGGGCTCCGAAATGCCCGATGACCGTCAGATGGGAGGGCCCAGATCCGACGGCGGACGGGAGGACAAGCCGCCAGCGCGATAGCGGCGGGACCCAACTATTAAAAAATTATTTCTTTTGATACCGCACGAAGAAACAAAACTTTGGGTAAATGGAAAATGTGGGTTTATGGAAAATTTACACCAGTGATGAAGAAACGAGGGATTTTAACATTAAGGAGGGTATAGCGGGTGAGGGTTATTAAATTAACCAGGTGTTAATTTAATTCCCGAACATAGCCTGGAGAAATGTACATGAAAGCCTTGGATTTTCTCATGCTTGCCGAACTTTGAAATATATGGCTATAATGCCCAAGGGGGTATGTACATATTTTTGGGTTTTTGTATAAAATATGATAATAGTAGGGGGAGGGGAACACTTAGGGAGTTAAATAGTAAGGTTAGAAGTCAATATGAATTGGAGATGTGGGAGGGGAACAGGGAGCTAAGTTTTTGAGGAGTCAACTTAGATTTAGGAGCAGATGAGAGTAAGCAATGATTTTACACAAGAAATGTGGCTTTTTTGTGTGGTAGAAACTAACACCTTGGCTTAGTATTTCACAAAAGGTAAAGTGATGCTAGGACTTGTTGAGTGAATTCCAAGGTTTATTAGAGGGATGTTAGAAAAAGATTTCCTGGGAAAAAGGGGAAGTTAGACATGTTTCCATATTTTATTATCAAAATGCTGAGTAACAGTTATGTTCTTGCTGATATAGATTTTCTTTGTCAAGCTTACTCATGAAAGAAATCAGGCTTCGGCAACCCCTGACTACCTACCCATCTTAGTTCCTAGCATTTTTTGTTACTTCAGGGAAGGTGCACTTAGACTTGCAAACCCTCAATTTATCTTTTCTTTTTCTTTTCAAATAATTTGCTATCTAAAACTACCCTTATCACTTCCAAGGGCCCAGATTAAGCAGTTGGGCGCCTTTGTTCTCTACCTAACTACCAATCTACCAAGCTTAAATTGTTTGGACAGATTTTTCTTTCTCTAGTGTAGAACAGGCAATTTAAAACATGACATGGCCCAGCTTGCACTGTTGGGCCATCTATCAAGATAGCAGTGGCATTTTGGTTGGCCACTTTCCTAGTCTTTCTTTGGGGTTCATTTCAATTATTTTTTCTGACCAATTCATTTTTCTTGCCTTTTGATTATTTTTTAAGGCATACCCTATTTACATTTTTTAACTCTCTGTCTCCTTCACAAAAATAGAACCTTTGTGTCACCAAAGATGAACATTTTTGGCACTTCCACTGTCAATCATGAAAAATGAAACCCTATTGGTATAGGAGGCTAACACAGTGGAGACAAGTGTTAGAGGTGGGTGAAAGAGTGAGACTACTATCAGTTGTGACTATAGCTGTGCATGAGATTTGCACAATAATTGATTGAGATTGCCAATGAAGATTTCATAGTAAAGGCCAAGGGAAAACGAACTTGGATCATTCCTATTCTCAACTTGGATTGCGCAGTAGAGGTAGGCAAATAGTGGAGGAGATTTGAACCTGTGACTTGATTCAGATCTGAGCTAGTTTGTGTGTAGGCGGTGGAGATAGTACTGAGTACTTGTGAGGAGTATTGTACTATGTATTGTTACATGTTCTCTATCATTATAATATACATATAGTTGGAGGTTTTCAGTTGTGTGCTTTCCCCAGTACATACTGTGTTGATATGTTTGATTGATGTTTCAATGTGCGCATGTGAATGATTTAATTCTGCAAAATTGATGATCAACGTAGAGGAGGTTATGTATTATGCATGCATTCCGAAAATAGTGTATAATCAGGATAAACTCTGTGAATAAGTGTTATATTATTCAAAATTTCTACACATCCTGCTCTCTCTACAATCAAACAATACAACTCACAGACTGAATAGACATAGTATATGTCCTCCTCAAGCCCTCCAAGCCTCCTATTTCCTTGTGCAGTTTTTCTTGGGGTCTAGTGATGCCACATGTGTGAATTGGCCTCATCCCACTCACAAAAACTGAAGAAGTAACTGCGCAATCCTCAAGGAAAGAATTCCTTCTGCATGCAAGAGATATTCACGATGGAATATTCTAGCAACTGATAGTACATTGTCCCTCCATTTGATCTCAACTGGGTCTCTATTTGAACTGACATGCATGAGTTATTTATGAGAGAATATTCAATCATAAAAATTGTCTCTATAAAGATAATATAGAACACAACTATTATTATCTCTTAAAAGACAATTCATTTTTGTCTCTCAAGAGGCTATAGATACAATTAAAGATATATTGTCTCTATACATACATATCTATTTAATCCCAATTATTATCTCTTTAGAGACAGTAAAAAAATATGTTTAGAAGCAAATATAGAATGTGAATATTTTTATTTCTTTAGTGATTAATTCATGTTATGGCATGATGGAATTGAACCATCAACCTCCTGCAAGGCAGGTGCTCTTCTATTGAGCTATCACCCTTTAAATAAATGTGTTGAATGAATTCAACTCAAATAAACCATTTGAGTTGAATAAATCCATCTTCAAATGCAAGGTTAAAACCACCTCTCATACATGTTTCAGAATCAAACACTGGCAAGTCTGGTGGAAAATTCTGAAATGAAAATGTCATCAAAGGTGGTTAATTTTCTTCTAAGAGGTCAAATGACTTCATTCATGACTTCATGGTTTATGCTCGCTCAAAATTTATAACCAGTTGGATGATAGATAGATATCAAGTTTCCAATTCAACTCAAATAAAAAATGACCTGATTTTTGGAGGTTACTCTTTGTCAAATCTTATCCAAATTGTATGCACACTGACATGGATATGCAATATCTAAGGTTGACCATCCAATGGATAGATACCATTCATAGAGTATAAGAGAATTGTAATAAAAATGAAAAAATAAGGGACTCCCATAAATGATGGGATCCTCTGGGATTCCCTAATCCATATTCTACAAAACACTTCTATTAAGATAGTAAATAAGAAACCCTTAGGATCAACATGGCTTGGAAAACCCATCATATATAAGAGTATTATTCCCCGACCCTCTTTTACTAAGCAAGAAAAGCATGAATAATTTATGTTCCTTCTTACAAACTATATTTGAGATATTTAAAAAACACAATAGAAAATTATTTTCTCACATTAACAGTAAATCCATTTATCCATTAGATGACTAAGCTTATATTTTCATTAGTATGTACAAATTTTCTAGACATAGCCACAATTTCAATTTTTCATATGTATCTTTTTTCCCTTTTCAAGATAATTGGAAAAAATAGATTTTTCATCAGATATATAATATATAAATTTGTTTAGATATGGAAGATAACAACAAAGCCCCAATATTCCAAACACTTCATTGCAATAATATAATAATATAAATGTATATATACGACTCAATACAATTCATTAACATAAACACAACTTTTTAAAAGGGACTTACAATAGAAACCACACAAATTAAAATGAAAAAGAGGGTTATTAAAGGCACTCCAATACACATAAAATAATCAAGAAGTTGACTTGAGATGCATTCAATTTTGACAAGCCTAAGGCTTGACATCAACCAACTAGAGTATTATGAATAGTCATAACCTCAACTTCATGTCCTATCAACTGATGATATATGTAACTAAAATAAAGTTATAGAACCAAGTTACAAATAGTATTCATTATAGATAATATTAATAAATAATCAACACACTGATAGTTATAAAATACATGAATTCTACATTAAGAAATGGCTCTCTTATAGAAATGTCAATGAAATATGGTATAGCTTTAGTAAAAAAAAAGTATGACAATCGATGTTTCCAAATGAAATGGGGTAATCTTCCTACCGGTTATGCTCCTATACCAATAGGTGTCATATATCATGATTGACTTGATGGGCTATGTAATATGTTCATACCTTTCCTTGTTGCAAAGGCTTTTCATATTGTCATAAAATCAAAAAATTAAAAAAATGTAAAGAGGGTATACCCTAAAAAGAAAAATCAAAGGGTGAGAAGAATAAAATGGTCAAAAAAGTGAAAGAAAATGAAACTCACAAAAAGAAGACCAAGGAAAATGTGCAAGTCTAAATGCCACTACTTTTTACTCTTATGTAATAAACAAATTGTGTGCAACTTGTAACCTATGCCACAATTGATGAACAGTCAAACAGCTTAAGTTTGGCTAGTTCATATTTTCAATTTTATGTTTTAGAGATAGATAATAAAATATGACTAAACTATTTAATCTTGGTAGATAAGTAGATAGGTAGAGTAAATAAAAGGAGCTCAACAATTTAATCTGAGCCCTTGGATGTAATAAGGTTAGACTTAGATAGATTTCTACATGTAAAAAAAAGAAAGTGTGATAAGGGTTTGTCAGTCTAAGTGCACCCTAATAAAGAAGAAAAAATGTTAAGTTAAAGTAGGTAGGGTAGGTAGATGATGTTGCAGAATTATATGTGATGGATAATGACTCTAAATGTGTTAATTTTCACTTTCATCACAAGTGCAAGGCAGACATTACACTTGATGCATTTCAAGCAAGACAAGGTCAAATAATTAACTCCCCTTCTCATTTTTCCCTAAAAATTTCACTAATTCCTCCTAAGTACTAAGGCATTTGAAAATTAGAGGGGCTCAGAGCATTTCTCTGACTTCTGGAGGGACCAGACCCTTGGCCCAATAATTTAAAAGCCTAAGTACTTAAAACCATCATTCATTCACTCTCATAAGTCTTTTCCTAAGTAAAATTCTATTTTACTTAGGAAAAATACACAATCCTAATGTTTTACTTAGCGCCTTTTACATTTCATGTCATATTAACTATTAACCTATTTAATCTATAACTCCTGCACAATATTACCTTTTCCCGTATTATTTAAATATATATTAAAAATCCCCAAATTTTATATATTCCGCCCCTTTGGTTAATTATAACCATAAATACGTTTAAATAGGATTAACTAGTTAACCCGTAACTAGTTAACAGCCTAATCCCCCCGCTGCATTAATTGGGATTAATTAACCCTCATGGTTAATTAAGAACCCTCCCCAACCAATCATATCACCCCCGATACAATTAAACAATTCTTAATTGGGTCGGGCCCGCTCACATTAAACCCCGCTGCATCGCGCCTCCTATCAGCCGTCCAATCACACCTCCATCATCCAACGACCATTAAAGATATCGCATACCACTTTGTGACTGCGCGTTAGCACGCGATCACAAAGTGGTTTTCACACAGCGCCCCGCCACATGTCGCAAAACCTATGGAATCGCTGACTCCTGGCCAAATACCGCTCGTCTCCAAAAGCGGTGTGATATCATACCACTTACCGCCCTCCACATACGACAAAACATCCTTTCCTGCTTACGTCATCCGCCCGAATAACAAAAACAACAAAGCGTCATTTTCATTATTCTATACAGCAACCCGTGCTCCCATGCAAATAACGTCCAAGTCAACTGTCCAAGCTTTCCAACCGCCACCTTGCTAAGAAAATTGCAGCCGACGTAGCCTGGAACCTGTTAACGACCGTCAACACCTGTCATTACACTGTTCATTCCCCAAGTACAGGTATTTATCCAATTTTCATCGAAACCCTGCAAGTTTGGTTTTACATTATAAAATCCACAGAGAAAGGAAATTTTCATAGCAAATTCAGTCTTTGTTTCACCATATAAGTTCCCAGACCTATTAATTTGCCCATTTTTCACCAAAAACCCAAATTCCTTTATGAATCCACAAGAACCAAAAATGGAAACCCCTATGGCTTTGTCTGTTGCATCCATGAATGCCCCTCATAAAAAAATAGATTATCTGCCTCTTGCGAATAAAAACCACCTTAAAATATTTTGTCAAGCAAGGGACCACTACCTAAATTGCTCAGATATCTTGGGACTGTGGGAATCCAACCTTCCTAGGTATTTTCTTCCCTCAGTCCATGTTTTCCCTGATCTAATATGCTATAAAGTTTATATTATATTTTAAATTTAAAAGATGAAATTAATTGTAGATATAATTTTTTATTTAAAATATGTTTGTGTGATGAAAGAAAATCTAATTTAAAGATATTTAAATAATCATAAATATTTTGATTATCTTCTTAAAAAAAGGTTTAAAATTAAATTTTATTAATAAAATTTAATAAAGCTAATTATAAATATTAACCAAATATTATCAATTGAATTTATTTTAATTGATTTTGAATATTTATAAAAAAATTAAGTAGTTATTCAACTTATTTTTCCCACTATATAATCTATATAGCAAAAACAACTATTCTTTAAAATATATCTATCTATACTTTACACAAAAAAATATAAAACTTTCTAAACAACCAACTCCATAAAAATATTATCAATTACCATTAATAAAATAAGTCAATTATTAAAACATACTAATTTTAAATTCAACAATTTTTACTTTAATTTAGCTACTTTTAACCTAAACTACAGGTCCTAACTACTAAATAATTGAAATTTGTAATATAATATTTAACTAATTTTATTTCTTTTATCATTTATTTAACAATATAACATAAATTTGAAAAAGTTCCATAAATTTTCCATTAACTTTCCTTTTAAATTTGTATTTACAAAGATTTATCTGTCATCTTGGTCATCATTTTCTCAAATTCCTTGAAATCAATTCTACCATCTATCAATTCTACCATCTGAATTTCTGTCAAATCTTGTGATCATCATTTCACAACTCTCCAAATCTTGTCCTTCTTTTAGTCCTAAGCTGAGCAGGACCTGTTGAAGTTCCCATGGACCGATGAACCCATCCCCATTCTTATCAAAAACACTGAACGCTTCCACCAACTCTTCCTCCATAAACACTTTCTCCTCTGTCTCTGCATGCTCAAGAGCTTCCTGCCACAGATTCAGATAAAAATTGCAGAATGCATCAAAGCTCACATGCCCCGGAGAACCCATCACGATTTTCATATTATCATCAGAGATGCATGGCATCCCAAGCTTTTGCAGTAACCCTAGTACGTCCTCTGTCCGGACGATGCCATCACCATTGGTGTCCAAGGTATTGAACAACCGAGGTACATCCCATGTATGGACGATAACCATGCATCTTTCATTTACACACTCACTGCTCCTCTCATCATTCATAGATGCAGATGACTCGTATTCTCCAGCTGCCATTATCTCCGAGTCTTTAGGATCGCTCGACTCAGAAAATTTCATTTTCATCATCTGAGAAACCCAAACATAAACATAAAAGTTGCAGATGCTACAAAATTTCTGGACTCGCCTCAGTGGCATTGACACAACAGTTCTCCAGTACATAGACATGACACGAAGGTTAGAAACCGCACAATTTCTGATCATATCACGCACCATCTTTGGTATTTGGGATGAATGAAACTGAATTATACCTCAACAATAATTACTACATCTGAGAGCACATCTATATAAAGAGACTAGATATTACTTGGGCTTCACGGAAAGATAGGTAGCAGAGCCTGCCATTCCTCTTAAGAAGCTTTGGAGGAAGTTGCCATGAAACTCAGCGGAAACACTTCTTCAATTTAATAATCTTTTTTTTCCTATGTTTTCAATATGCATGCAATATAATAAATAGTGGTAGCGATGTGTGAAGGTTCTGGGAAAGGTGCTCGGCCGACTTTCGTCGTCAATATTTCAGTTTCCATTTGGAATTGCGTTGTCATGATATTTCTCCTCAATTTCGAGGAACATGGCGGGAGTTGAAACCACGTCTGCCAGCTCGCCAACTGGAAACCCCAAACTCAAGCGCAAATGGTTATGGCAATGATTTAAAAATCATGGCAGGTCAACATAACTATTGAAGACATATAAAATTGTTTGCAGTCGGTATAACGGCAGTATATACTCGGCACATTGATAATGGTTATGATAACCTAAAACCACGGTTACATACCATAGCACGAGCGATCTACAAAGCATTTTCAGTGATTTTTTCTAAGATATCTAAGATAAATATTTATTTTATAGAAACAAATACTTGTATATAAATGAATAGATAATAAATATATATACACATTTTACATGGATTTTATGACTCCGTTGAATTTTTTTAGAGAGAGAAAGCAAGTGAAAGAGAGATTGATTTAAATAAATTTTAACAATTTATTGAAATATTGAAATAGAGTAGATAAAAAAATGATTTCTTATGCACATTTGGATAGTCTCAATTTTTTGTTTTATAAGATCATTGCTATGGAAAATTCAAAATTATTTTTAGGAAGACATTGTAAGGAACTTAACTAATTTTTAGGTGTTGTGATTTTCAAGAGATTGAATTACAATTGTGGAGGATTTACAATAATAACTATTTCTTTTCTCAAATTTTGTACTAGAAAGGGGCTATGGTCTAACTAGTCACCATTGTAATGTAAATCAAAATAAGGAATACCCTAATATCCTTACACCTAAAGGGATGGTTATTCCACCAAATTCTCAAACACCTAAATGCCAAAATCTCCTATAGCGTTTTGAGGAACATGAATAAATTTTAAATAAGAAAATGCAAAAGCAATACATTGCTATATTATGTTACTCTTAGAATTATGATAATTTTTCATATTCTAGAATTATTATTGTTATATATTTGTTATGTGAGCAAGGTTTAATCAACGCTTATAAAGAATTATTAGTTAAGAGATTGTAAGAAGTTGAATCAAGTTAGTACATATGTATAAATATTAGTTTTATTAATGAAAATATTGCAGAAATTCCCACTGTAGATCAACAGATTATGCAATAGACTAAAGCAAAATACAAGATCTACTTTTACAACAAACTTTGTGAAAGCTTAATCGGATATGAGCAAGATCAATGAGAACACATATAACTGAGAATGAGAAACCAATCACACATAACACAGAAGAAATAACCCGGATAAAGCATCAGCCTAAAACCCCAATCACTGTATTATCATACAAGTGGAAATATGTTCAAGTTACAAAAAGAATTAGCTCTCAAGCTATCCTACTCTCTCTGCAATAAAAAAATACAGCTCGTAGACTGAATAGACACACTATATGTCCTCTTGAAGCCCTCCAAGCCTCCTATTTCCTTGCGCAGTTTTTCTTGGGGTCCAGTGACGCCACATGTGTGAATTGATGTCATCACACTCACAAAAAATGAAGAAGTAACTACGCAATCCTCAAGGAAAGAATTCCTTCTGCATGCAAGAGATATTCACAATGGAATATTCTAGCAATTGATAGTACATTTTCCCTCCATCTGATGTCAACTGGGTCTCTGTCTGAATTGATATGGATGAGCTATTTATGAGAGAATATTCAGTTATTTGAAGTGCGGCAGTTACATGCATGCATGCATTAACTAACTGAACTCACAATTAATTCAAAAAACTATTTGAATTAATCTAATTGGACTTGACTTAGTTAACTGAGCCAACTAATTACAACTCATCCTTATCTCTTTAACTGATGGATAAATTCCTCAATTAATGGAGAAACTATTGCATGTCCTCACATAGACTTCATGTTTGACTTTCTACAACTAATTAACTCATGGTGAATTAATTAATTATTTTACAAACACCTGCTAAGATCAAATTTGAATTTTTACTTCTCTATTTTAGTTCAGGGACTAACTAAAATAGGAAGGTATCCCGAAATGCTATTTATAGCAGTACTAAATTTAGCACTTTTATATTTATCATTTCTTGTTGCTATTTTCAACACTCCCTCTCAACAAGAAAGGGATTATCAGTAACCCCAATCCTGTCTCTGTTGAACTCGAACTTGCATTTTGACAATTCCTTAGTCAAAATATCTGCATCCTGTTCCTCATTCGAAACATACAACAACAACATGATCCTCTTGACCACACAGTCTCGAAGATGGTGATATAGGATATCAATGTGCTTGGACCTGTCATGAAAAACTAGATTCTCAGAGAGTTTGATACAACTCTGATTATCATAGTAGATCACGGTTGGATCCATCCTCTGACCAAACAATCCCACTAGAATCTTCCACATGTAAATGGCCTCACAGGCAGCCTGAATAGCAGCCATGTATTTAGACTCTACTGAGCTAAGTGCCACTGATCTCTATTTCCTACTGTACTAGGAAACTGCAGCTGAACCAAGGTTGAAGTTTCCTCCAGAAGTGCTCTTCTAGTTTGATGGACTCCCTACCTAATCCGCATCTGTGAAGCCCTGAAGCTTCACTCCCTCTGTTCGTCTGTACCACAATCCGAACCGAGATGTGCCTCTGATGTATCTCAGCGCATGCTTCACTGCCTTCCAAAACAGCTTGGTAGGCTGAACCATAGCTTGACTCAGTTGGTTCCCTGCAAAGCATAAGTCGAGTTGTGTGTTCACCAGATACATAAGTGAACCCACCAGCTGTCGATAAATAATAACAACTACTAGCTCACCTGAAGTAGCATCCTCCTTCCTCCAGTTCCTAGCTAGAGGAGTCTGCATGGGCTTGCACTTCTCCATATGAAAGTGCTTGAGTATCTCATTGGCATACTTACCTTGAGACACAAATACTTCACCGTCTTTCTGCCACACCTCCATGCCTAGAAAGTAGTGCATAAGGCCCATGTCTTTCATTTCAAACTCTCTTGCAAGGTCCTCCTTGTAAGACTGTATGAGCTGATCATCACTTGTCAAAATCAGATCATTGACATAAAGAACAATGATCAATGGTTTACCTTCTACTATGATGTGGTAAAGATTTGCATCTGCTTCACTCTTGGTGAAGCCCAATCCGGTGAAATAGCTGTCGATCCTAGTGTACCAAGCACGGGGTGCTTGCTTCAGCCCATACAAAGCCCTCTTGAGTCGGCACACATTTGACTCACGATCGAAGGTCTCGAAACCCTCTGGCTGCTCAATGTACACCTCCTCCTCAATTTTCCCATTGAGGAATGATGTTTTCACGCCCATCTAGTGGATCTTCCACCCATTCTAAGTTGATAGTGCCAACATCGATCTAATCGATGAGTAACTTGCTATGAGAGAAAAAGTCTCATCGTAGTCGAACCCCTCAACCTGTGAGAAACCTTGGGCAACAAACCTCACCTTATGTTTCTCAACACTACCATCAGCTGCCAGCTTCACCTTGTAAAGCCATCTGGAACTCACCACTGACTTACCCTGAGGTCTTGGGACAACATCCAACACACTGTTCCAAATGATAGAGTCGTACTCCTCTACCATTGCATCAACTCAAACTGGTTGTTGCACTGCCTCCTCGAATGAAGAAGGTTTGGTATCTACACACTCCCCAACCAGGGCCATGTACCCAGTGTACTGCTTGGGCGACCTCCTCTGTCTGCGCTGAGAAGATGGCTGTCCCACATTCTCCCACGCATCCAGCATCAACCTGTCAGCTTCCCTTGAGTGTTTCCACCCATCTCTGGATGTCTCAGCATGAGTGGATGTCTCCACCAATCTGAGGCTCCTCCTCCTTAGGAACTGAAAGTTCCTCCTCTGCATGCAACTTGAGCTCCGTCTCAAGTGATAATCGCATGGCTTTCTGCTCATTAAACTTCATATCCCTGCGTACCACTGTCCTTTGACTGGTAGACAGGTACACCTGATAGTTGTGGGGTGTATCTGTGTACCCCACAAGTATTCCCAACTCAGTTGTTGGATCCAGCTTTTTCCAAGCATCTTTGGTCACATGACATTAGACTGATGATCCGAAGATTCAAAAGTGACTCACATCTGGTCGCTTCTCAGAGAAGGCCTCCATAGGTGTCTTCATTCCCAGTATACAGTGCGAGCTTTTGTTCTGCAAGTATACTGTTGTATTGGATGCCTCAGCTCACAAATGCAGTGGTAAGCTTTGGTCATGCAACATTGCTTGAGCTACTCCCACAATCGATCTATTCTTCCTTTTGGCCACCCCATTCTAGTGTGGGTTATAGGGTGTTGTCAATTCTCATTTAATTCCTTTTGCAGTGCAGAAGTCTTTAAACTATTGGGAGACATACTCTCCACCATTGTCACTACACAAGGCTTTTTTTTTTTCTAGATTCTTTCTCTACCGAGGCTTTAAACTCACAAAACCTAAAGAAGGTTTGATCCTTCTTTTGCATAAAGTAGATCCAACATCTACGAGAAAAATCATCAATAAAAATAACATAGTACCTTTGTTTAGCAGTGGAGGCTGTAGAGAAAGGTCCACAAACATCTGAGTGAGCTCACTCCAGGATTGCTCCAACTCTACTGTCTCAATTCAGAAATGAAGATTTCACATACTTACCCAAGGTACAACCCTTGCATGTATTCCTCTACTCAAGTTTTCCCTTGGGTAATCCGATAGAAATTTGCTGCATGATCTTCAGGGCTCCATGGTGCAAGTGGCCCAGTCTTCTATGCCATAGCTTGGCTCTGCACCATCTCAGCTTTGGAACTCAATGCAGCACAGTCGTCTACCTCCAGCTTGTAGAGATTCTTTACTCAAATCCCAATTCGCTTTCTCTGTCTAGTACCCATATGCCTTAGGAATACCTTTCCTTTACTAAAGATTACATCATAGCCTTTATCTTCTAGCATAGCGACAGACATAAGATTCTTCTTCAGACCTGGTACCTACTTTACATCAGTCAGGGTGAGGGGAGCTCCATGCTCCCTCTAAAAAACAACCGTACCTTCACCTGAAACACAATACTTTCCATCATTGCCCATCTTGATCTGCATCTGGAGATCCTTCTCCTCCAAGGTACTGAAAATATTCTTGTCACCTGACATGTGGAATGAAGCTCCACTATGCAGGTACCACACACATCCCACAATGGATGAAACCATGCATGCGATAAGCGAGAAATCGAGCTCAAACTATGAGGCCAGTGCCTCACCATTAGATCCCTTCGAGGAACCCTTCTTGGATTTCTTCTGTGGACAATTTGTAGCATAATGGCCCACTTCATGACAATGAAAGCATCACACTTTCAATTTCTCAAACTTCTTCCCACTATGGGAAGAACTGGATTTGGGATGGGACGCCTTCCATTTCCCTTTCCTTGCCTTACTCTCTAAGGCTAGATTTTCCTCCTCATCTTGCTTCGATGAGGATCCATCTTTGGTTCTTCTTCTTATTTCCTCCGCATTAGATCCGACCAAAGTTGTTCCCAATCTGGAAATTTTTCTCTTCCATTAACCGAGTCTTGGTAGCTATGCCAACTCTTATGAAGACCGAGGAGTGTAAGACTCACCATGTCATCATCAATAGTTGTGATCCCTACACTTCCAAGCTCATCCCTATAGGTGGTGAGCTTGTTCAGATATGTAGAGATCACCTCGCCCTTTTCACACTTGATTTTCATAAGCTTGTCTTTCAGCGTCAGCTTCCTCTGATCGCTACTATTCTGATATAGATCTTTCAATGTTTTCCACGTAAAAAACGGTGTCTCCTTCCCATGGAGACTCGAGACTATGTGGTCTCGAACTCCCTCCAAAAGGATTCTCCTTGCTCTAGCCACACATTTCTTCCATTACGCCAATTGAGTGGCAATAGTTGGCTTAGGGACTTCTTGATCAAGGAAGTCATTTAGACCGTTATCCTCTAATACTGCTTCCATGTGATCCTTCTAGGCTATATAATTCGAGCTGCCATTAAGGGCATACTCGAGTATTAAACCGTTGAATGCCATTGGTGAAATTGAGATGTGATAAGAACTCGATTTCTATACTCAGGAACCTCAAACTTCAAACTTCTCCCTTCTTGTATATTGTTCTTCGCTTTGATCACCTTTGCTCTGATACCATGTAGAAATTCCCACTGTAGATCAATAGATTATGCAATAGACTAAAGCAAAATACAAGATCTACTTCTACAACAAACTTTGTGGAAGCTTAATCGAATATGAGCAAGATCAATGAGAACACATATAACTGAGAATGAGAAATCAATCACACATAACACATAAGATATAACCGGGGGAAAGCCTCAGCCTAAAACCTCAATCTCTGTATTATCATACAAGTGGAAATATGTTCAAGTTACAAAAAGAATTAGCTCTCAAGCTATCCTGTGTTGGGTTGAGTTATATTCTTTCCACGTCTAACCTAGGTAGTGAATTGGGGGGTTAGAGGGGGGGGGGGGGGGGGGGGGGGCGGATCCCCCCCCTTCGTTGTGTCAATTGCACAGCGGGGGGGTCACAGGGGGGTTTGAGGGGGTTGGGTAGCCCCCCTCTACGAGGTCTGGGACAACGCCCTAGGAATTTTTTTTTTTGAACCTATATTAGGTTGGGTGAACCTACTTATGGTTTTTCAGTCCATGGTTTTGGACGCAATGGTTTTTCCGTCCATGGTATTGGATTCTTCGGCATGTATAAATATGTATTGTAACATCGAAAAGAATATAATGAAAAATTAAGCTGGTAGTCTCGGTTTTGGGATCCAGGGGAAAATCTCTGTGTATATGTGTTTTATGTGTTATGATCTAGCATTGTTTATTTTCTGTGTTTTAGAATTTGTATGCAGGTAATTTCTGTACGGGGTTAAAATCTACATTTGGTACCGAGTTGTTTTGGCTTCAAGGGGACGCCTTTGTTGCTGAGGGATTTCGCTCGGGCCTGTGGTAAACCCTGTTCAGTGGGAGATCTATGAGATCGATTCTAGTGGTGAAAGAAGATGGCGAGCAGTGGAAAGATAGAGATCGAGAAATTTAATGGTTAGAGTTTTGAGTTGTGGAAACTCAAGATGGAGGATCTGTTGGTGGATAAAGATCAGTGGATCATGGTAGATATGGGTACTTAATCAACGGGAGTGTCCAATGAAGAATGGAAGAAGTTGGATCAGAAGGCAAAGGGCACAATATGATTGTGTGTCTCAGATTCAGTATTGCTAAATGTATCAGGGGAAGTTGCGACGAAGGCTTTGTGGGACAAGTTAGGGACTTTCTACCAATCTAAGTCTCTGGTGAATAAACTGTTCTTGTGGAAAAAGTTGTATAACCTGAGGATGAATGATGGAGACTCGGTGATAGAGCATATGAACGCATTTAATACTGTGGTAAGTCAGTTACCATCTGTTGATATTAAAATTTTAGATGAAGATAAGTGCATCAGTTTGTTGTGTTCTCTACCAGATTCATGGGATAGTCTGGTTATTGCAATAGGTAGTAATGCAACTACCTTGTATTTTGATGAATTAGTCTCATCCTTGCTGACGGAGGGGATGAGATGAAAAAATATGGAGAGCCAGAATGGTGATGCCTTGCCTGTATGAGGATGGTTTTAGAACAAAAACAAAAATAAGTCATTGAGTGGGAGATCTAAATCTAGAGGGAGATCTAAATCTCCAGGAAAACCTGTAAAGGTGGTGTGTTGGAAATGCGCAAAGGAAGGGCACTTCAAAAGGGACTGTAAATCTAAAGATGCTAATAAAGGAAAGGGATCTGATGATGCTCCTTCTGTGGAGGCGAAAACCACCTCAGATGAAGGTGGGGATGTGTACTTGGCTTCTTCAAGTACACATGTAGATCATGAGGCATGGTTGATTGACTCAGGTGCATCCTTTCACTTCACTCCCCATAGAGAGTGGTTTTGTGAGTATGAGAAATACGATGGTGGTGATGTTTTCTTGGGGGATGACAGGAAGGCTAGAATCCTTGGTCGCGGAAAAGTAAAGTTGAAGTTGCAAGGTGGAAGGGTTAGAACACTTCCGGGTGTTCTGCATATTCCTACATTGGCTAGAAATCTGATTTCTGTAAGCAAGTTGGATGTTGCAGGTGTAAAAACAGTGTTCGAGAATGATACCCGCAAGATGGTTCAGGGAGCACTGGTATTGATGCAGGGAGTTCGGACTAGAACTCTGTACAAGCTGCAAGGTAGCACTGTTGTTGATGGGTGCAATAGTTCTGTGGTTCCTGAAAGTGGCGCAAAAAATCTAGTGGTCTCTAGAGAGAAGACCATGCTGTGGCATTAAAGGCTTGGACATATTGGAGAGAAGGGCCTTCGAATACTTCATGGTAAAGGTATGGTAGAAGGTATGAGTAATATCTCTCTGGATTTTGATTTCTGTGAAAATTGCGTATATGGGAAGTAGAATCAGGTGAGTTTCCCCTCTAATAGTAAGAAGGCGAAACAGATATTAGAGATTGTGCACAGTGATGTGTTTGGACCTGTGAAGGTTCCATCACTGGGTAAGTCTATGTACTATGTATCATTTATAGTTGACTTCTCAAGGAATACATAGATATATTTCCTTAAGAAGAAATCTAAAGTCCTTGACAGGTTTAAAGAATTTAAGGCTTTGGTGGAAAACCAGACAAAGAAGAAGATAAAGGTGCTGAAGACAGATAACGGTGGAGAGTTTTGCAGTAATGAATTTGAAGAATTCTGTAATAAGTGTGGTATCACATGGAAAAATACTACTCCATATACACCTCAGCAAAATGGAGTTGCAAAAAGAATGAACAAGACGTTGATGGAAAGGGCAAGAAGCATGCTCAATGGCGTCGGGCTAGGACAAGAATTCTGGGCAGAGGTAGTGGAGACAACATGTTACCTGGTCAATAGATCACCTTCATCAGCGTTGGAGGATAAGACTCCACAAGAGGTATGGACTCGTAAAAAACCCTCTGTTTCACATCCGAGGGTATTTGGATGTGATGCATATGTACATGTTCCAAAGGAGAAAAGAACCAAGTTGGATAGTAAATCTGAAAAGTGCATCTCTATTGGGTGTAAGGATGGTTTAAAGGGTTATAAGCTTTGGAACCTAGTAACAAGGAAGGTTGTGTACAGCCGAGATGTGGTGTTCAGAGAGGTGAAAGATGTTATTAAACATGAAGTCCAACCAAAAGAACCTGAGAAGATAGAGATTGAGCTAAAGGAGGAAGAATCAGACTCTACAATAGAGGAGGAATCAGAAGATGAAGAGCCACAAAATCTGTGTGTAAGAATATCAGTTCGAGAAAGAAGGAAACCAGAAATGTATAGTCCATTTGCTTTCTATTCAAATTTTGCTTTATCTATTACTAATGATGATCCCAGAACTGTGAAGGAAGCAGTTGATTCAGAGGATGGAAAACTCTAGAAAGAGGCCATGGTTGATGAAATGGCCTATTTTCACAAAAATGAGGCTTGGGATCTGGTGGAGTTGCCGGCTGGAAGGAAACCCATTGGTAGCAAATGGGTGTTCAAGAAGAAGACAAATGTAGAAGGAAAGGTGGAGAAATAAAAAGCTCGGTTGGTAGCAAAAGGTTATTCGCAGGTGTTTGGAATTGATTTTGGTGATATTTTTTCTCTTGTTTCCAAGGTAACTTCTATTAGGTTACCTTTATCTGTTGCTGCTTCTTTTGATTTTGAGGTAGAACAGATGGATGTGAAGACAACATTTTTTCACGGGGATCTGGAAGAGGAGATCTACATGAAACAATGTAAAGGCTTTGTGGTGAAGGGTAAGAAAGAACTGGTATGCAAATTTTATAAGTCTCTATATGGGTTAAAACAATCACCAAGGATATGGTATTAGAAATTTGATACATTTATACGGAGACTTGGCTTCACCAGAAGAAAAGCAGATCCCTGTGTGTATTTTAAATTAATTGGTGACCATGTTATTTATCTAGTCTTGTATGTGGATGATATGTACCTGGTTGGAAATGACAAAGACATTATCCAGGATTTGAAGACCCAATTGTCCTCCAAATTCGACATGAAAGATCTTGGTGTTGCAAACTATATTTCGGGAATGGAAATTAAAAGAGATCGGGCAAAGAGGAAGCTTTGGTTAAACTAGAGGAAGTATATCGAGACATTACCGCAGAGGTTTAATATGCAGGATAGTAAACCGGTGAAGGTTCCTATTCCTGTAGGTGTAAAGTTATCTACTGAACAATGTCGCAAGACAAAAGAAGAGGAAGAGGACATGTCCTGTGTTCCATATGCAAGTGCATTCAGTAGCCTGATGTATGCAATGGTCTGTACTAGACCAGACATTGCACATGCAGTGGGAGTATTGAGCAGGTTTATGTCAAAACTAGGTAAGGAGCACTAGACAACAATGAAGTGGGTTTTCAGGTATCTGTGTGGCACTAGTGATTATGGTTTGTGCTACCAAGGAAGACCAGGATTGGACAAAGTGTTGTATATTCATGGCTTTGTTGATGCAAACTGGGTCGGAGATTTGGATCAGAGAAGATCTACAAGTGGGTATGTGTTTAACCTATTTGGAGGTGCAGTCAGTTGGATGAGTAAGAAATAATCTGTAGTGGCACTATCACCTACAGAGGAAGAATACATGGGTGCCATTCATGCAAGCAAGGAAGCAATTTGGTTATAGAGATTATGTTCAAGTATGAGGTTAGTACAGGGAGCTATAAAGATAGACTGTGACAGCCAAGGTGGAATTTTCTTGGCAAAGAAACCTTCATATCGTTCAAAGACAAAGCACATTGATGTTCAATATCACTTTGTGAGGGATATGATAAAAGACAAAAAGGTGTTGCTGGTAAAGGTGGACACTTTGAAGAATACTGTAGATGCATTGACAAAATCTGTGAGCTCTGAGAAGTTCTCCTGGTGTAGAGAAACAATGGGCATTTTAGGGCTGGAAAAATGACTAAGCTCTCCTATGGCCCCTTGTGGAAAGAAAACAACAAGTGGGAGAATGTTGGGTTGAGTTATATTCTTTCCACAACTAACCTACGTAGTGAACTGGGGGTTTAGAGGGGGGTGGAGCCTCCCCTTAGTTGTGCCGATTGCGCAGCGGGACGTCCTAAGGGGGGCATCAGGCCCCCCTATTTAGGGGGTTTGAGGGGGGCAGGTAGCCCCCCTCTATGGGGTCCGAGGCAACGCCCCGTGAAAATTGTTTTTTTGGACCCTATATTATGTTGGGCGAACCTACCTATGGTTTTTCAGTCCATGGTTTTGGACGCGATGGTTTTTCGGTCCATGGTATTGGATGCTTCGGCATATATAAATATGTATTGTAACATTGAAAGGAATATAATGAAAAGTTAAGCTGGTAGTCCCGGTTTTGGGATCCAGGGGAAAATCTCTGTGTAGATGTGTTTTATGTGTTATGCTCTCGCATTGTTTATTTTCTGTGTTTTAGAATTTGTATGAAGGTAATTTTTGTACGAGGTTAAAACCTACATCCTGCTCTCTTTGCAATCAAACAATACAACTCATAGATTGAATAGACACAGTATATGTCCTCCTCAAGCCCTCTAAGCCTCCTATTTCCTTGCACAGTTTTTCTTGGGGTCCAGTGATGCCACATGTGTGAATTGGCCTCATCCCACTCACAAAAACTAAAGAAGTAACTGTGCAATCCTCAAGGAAAGAATTCCTTCTGCATGTAAGAGATATTCAGAATGGAATATTATAGCAAATGATAATACACTGTCCCTCCATCTGATCTCAACTGGATCTCTGTCTGAACTGACATGCATGAGTTATTTATGAGAGAATATTTAGTTATCTGAAGTGCAGCAGTTACATGCATGCATGCATTAACTAACTGAACTCACGATTAATTCAACAAACTGTTTGAATTAATCTAACTAGACTTGACTCAGTTAACTAAGCCAACTAATTACAACTCAATATTACAACTCATCCTTATCTCTTTAACTGATGGATAAATTCCTAAATTAATGGAGAAATTGTTGCATGTTCTCACATAGACTTCATGTTTGATTTTCTACAACTAATTAACTCATGGTGAATTAATTAATTATTTTCAAGCAACTACTAAGGTCAAATTCGAATTTTTACTTCTCCATTTTAGTTCAGGGACTAACTAAAATAGGAAGGTATCCCGAAATGCTATTTATAGCAGTACTAAACTTAGCACTTCTATATTTAGCATTTCTTGTTGCTATTTTCAACAAATATTTGAGCTTGTTTTATTATTGTTCATTTTATGAATTTCTACATTTTTAATATTGTAATAATCTTGACATCATAGATTGACCTGAGAGAATTTGTGAAAAATATGAGATATTTGATGTGTGAGTTTGAAATTTCATGTATTTTCCTGAGCATGGAGCTTGGAGGTGTGATTTGTTTTTGACAAAGACACCTGTGCAGTGGCTTTGTTGTAGAAACTAAGCATACACAATGTTACATAGAGCACAACTCAAGAGCCAGTAATATAACAATTGATGGAAGTCAATAATAAAAATCACTAGTACATAAAGGGGTTTTAAGACAAAATTTGAGTAAATTATCTTAAATATTGTATTTAAGTGAGTGTCTTAAATTATTGTCATAAAAATTGTCTCTATAAAGATAATATAGAACACAACTATTATTGTCTCTTAAAAGACAATTCATTTTTGTCTCTCACGAGACTATAGATACAATTAAAGATATATTGTCTCTATACATACATATCTATTTAATCCCAATTATTATCTCTTTAGAGACAGTAAAAAAATATGTTTAGAAGCAAAATATAGAATGTGAATCATTTTATTTCTTTAGTGATTAATTCATGTTAGGGCACGATGGAATTGAACCATCAACCTCCTGTAAGGCAGGTGCTCTTCTATTGAGCTATCACCCTTTAAATAAATGTGTTGAATGAATTCAACTCAAATAAACCATTTGAGTTGAATAAATCCATCTTCAAATGCAAGGTTAAAACCACCTCTTATACATGTTTCAGAATCAAACATTAACAAGTCCGTCGGAAAAGTCTGAAATGAAAATGTCATCAAAGGTGGTTAGTTTTCTTCTAATAGGTCAAATGACTTCATGGTTTATGGTTGCTCAAAATTTATAGCCGGTTGGATGATAGATATATATCAAGTTTCCAATTCAACTCAAATAAAAAATGACCTGATTTTTGGAGGTCACTCTTTGTCAAATCTTATCCAAATTGTATGCACACTAACATGGATATGCAATATCTAAGGTTGACCATCCAATGGATAGATACTATTCATAGAGTATAAGAGAATTGTAATAAAAATGAAAGAATAAGGGACTCCCATAAATGATGGGATCCTCTGGGATTCCCTAATCCATAGTCTACAAAACACTTCTATTTAGATAGCCAATAAGAAACCCTAATGATCAACATGGCTTGCAAAACCCATCATATATAAGAGTATTATTCCCTAGCCCTCTTTTACTAAGCAAGAAAAGCATGAATAAATTATGTTCCTTCCTACAAACTATATTTGAGATAGTTAAAAAACACAATAGAAAATGATTTTCTCACATTAATAGTAAATCCATTTATCCATTAGATGACTAAGCTTATATTTTCATTAGTATGTACAAATTTTCTAGACTTAGCCACAATTTCACTTTTTCATATGTATCTTTTTTCCCTTTTCAAAATAATTGGAAAAAATAGATTTTTCATCAGATATATAATATATAAATTTGTTTAGATATGGAAGACAACAACAAAGACCAAATATTCCAAACACTTCATTGCAATAATATCATTATATAGATGTATATGTACGACTTAATACAATTCATTAACATAAACACAAATTTTTAAAAGGGACTTACAATAGAAACCACAAAAATTAAAATGAAAAAAAGGTTATTAAAGGCACTCCAATACACATATAAAATAATCAAGAAGTTGACTTGAGATGCATTCAATTTTGACAAGCCTAAGGCTTGACATCAACCAACTAGAGTATTATGAATAGTCATAACCTCAACTTCATGTCCTATCAACTGATGATATATGTAACTAAAATAAAGTTATAGAACCAAGTTACAAAAAGTATTCATTGTAGATAATATTAAGAAATAATCAACACACTGATAGCTATAAAATACATGAATTCTACATTAAGAAATGGCTCTCTTATAGAAATGTCAATGAAATATGGTATATCTTTAGTAAAAAAAAAGTATGACATTCGATGTTTCCAAATGGAAGGGGGTAATCTTCCTACCCACTAACACTTGTCTCGTCTACAACAAAAACTCATTCATCGTTGCATGCATACTAATCAAAGTTTATGCTCTTACAAACAAAGTCCCTATGAAAGACAACAATCAAAACTCCCTATGAATAAAAAAAATGCATATACTAAACAAAATTAGTATTAGAAGTGACATCCTAGAAACACAATTAGAATACATAACTAAAAATATAAGTCACTCATTCAATTTGGTTGGCAAGACAGAGCTGCAAATATAGATTATTGATTCAAACTGGCTGGCAAGACAAAACTGCAAATACATATCGCTCATCCAATCTGACTGGTAGGAAAATTAAGGGAAACCTCCTACTAGAAAACAAGTTTAATCTGAAAAGATAAAACCCAATTGAAATCATCAACTAAGG